>JAAMPD010000411.1:0-53859 GCA_025266255.1 Trissolcus basalis | reverse complement strand
GGTTTGTATACTTGTTTTTTTTTTTTTTTTTTTTTTTTTTTTATTAAGTTGAGTTGAAGTCAACATAAAAATTGTGTGCGATCAAAAATATCTGAAATAATTAAGTATCTAAAAGTTATCTTCGGCAGCGTTTGTCGACATTTAATTTTTTTTTCGGCGGAGTTTACCACATCATTTTTTTATCAGCATTTTTTATGTCAGTGGAGTTTACCGAACTTTTTAATTGGGGATTAGTAAAATTTTATCTATTCGGCGGAATTGGGATATCGCCATAAAAAGTTATAAAGAAAAATTCGTAGATTTATCATAAGAGCTTTGAATGATGTACCGATGGATACAACCTGTTTCATCATTGCTATGACTGTACATCCAGAAGCGTCTTATTTAAAAATAAAAAAAGCTGAAAAGTTTTTCCTTCGGGTCAACAATTTCAAAATTATTATTCAATAGAACAAGAATTTCAGGTGGGGGTGAAAATATTCAAATATTCAAAAATATCTTGTAATATTAAAACTAATAAAGCAAAATATATAATATTCGATTAGGAATAATAATTGTACGTACTAACAGTTTATAATTATAATAATACAAATCATTCCCCCACCTTGAAAATCATAAGTATATTATTAGTAAAAATTGAACCAGATAATGACATCGCATTATCGACAAAATCCACTTGAACGGATTCTATCCTAAATGATATGTAAATTCAATGTTTATCATCTAAAGTACACTAAAAATATAAAACGTAACGAAAATTTATATTTCAAAACAATATGTTATAAACTTGGGACGATAAACATTTTACTCGTGTATGAAATAAAATTATTCGTTGAATTATTTATTTAAGCGTAATTAATTTTATCCTTTGAACGAACATAAAGATCAAAAGATTAATTTTATACAAGAATTGGAAGTATCGCATTTTTTTAAAATCACAATTATAAATCAGGATGGAGTGAGAGAGTGATTGAGATGATTGTTATGATATGACAATGACATGTCGCCCCCGACGAATCACACGTTTTTAATTCAATGGGTACCGTCGCATGATGCAAACATGAAAAGCGCATTCAATTTACTTAACAACAATTTGTGATGCGGTCACCAGGTACATACATATAAATGCAGTGAGAGTGATTGAAATGATCGAACAATGTTATAACAGTGATTAAACATTTTTAACATGGACACATCAGCTGATACAACATTTTTGCAAGCAAACGTAAAACACGAATTGAAATCAATCAACTAAACTACCGTTCAAATATTGCCTTAAAAATAACATTTCAGTGTAAAAAAGAAATTGAGGAAGTGACTAAAGGCACTGCAGAGTTTATGGGAGTTAATGAGAGTGAACGAGAAACAACCCAAAAAAATAACAAAATGAACAATACTGAACCGTAGTTTCATAAAAAGTAAACAAACAAAAACAAAAAAATAACAAAACGAGCTTAATTGCGCTGAATTTTTTTTAGCAGTTGCGCACAAAAGTTTTTTACTTCTCTGTCCACAACTTCAGTTGGGGACGTAAGTAACTTACATATTCAACTGATATTGTCGGCAGAACCGTAAACTATCGTTTGCACCACGGGCCGAAGTACGCCCTGAGTACAAAATATAGGGTCAACCGGGGTAAGAGTGACACATGGGATAAAATGTGACACCTTGTATTTTTCATCAAAAACCTTGATATTTTGCAAATTTTGTTTTGCATACGTGTTCAGTGACTAATAATAATTTAAACAATCAATTTGAATCACGTAAAGTTGTAAAATTGATAATGTTATTTGAATTGTCACAATTACCCCGAAGTGTCACTCTTACCCCGGTTGACCCTACTATTAGCAGTTTTTTTTATAAAAACGAACCAGAGTTTTTCAAAAAACGTCGGTCTGTGGCTCTTTGTTTGCTTTTTAAGAAATCACGGTTCAGTATTGTTCTTTAGTATTCTCGTTCACTCTCTTTCACTCTCATTCACTCTCATTAATTCTCATTAATTCTGCAGTGCCTTTAGCCTTGTTCGGAAATTAAAAAATAAGTAGAAAATTGAAAATCATCTGAATTAATAATTTACAAGTACTATTTCTTTCATGCATAAAAACAATTTCTAAAGTGACCTTACTGATTTCATGTTATAAAATTATAAACATTGTATTGTTAAGAAATTGTTTATTTTTCATAAAAAACTAAATAATAGAAAGAATTTCATTTCAATTGAATTAACTTGTTGATTTAATAGTTTGCTTTATTTGGTTTGAAACAATACTAAATTTTCAAATGGAAATGATTTTCAAAATGAAAAATGTTGTTTGTTGGGTATGATTAGTATTTTATATTAGTTAAAAAGCTCATGCATTGTACTAACCTTTCGATTAATTTTCTCATCTCTTCAGTAGACAAATTCTCCTTGCTGCGATTTACTGAAATAACAAAAAGAACAAAATCGATTGATACAAAAGTGTCTACCACATAACGATTCGTGCGACTTAGTTGCGATTCTGCTTCATAATAATGACAGATTGTTATTACAACACACTTTATCATGCAATAATTCACCGGTTAATCCACTAGCATGATCCGATGAGTCCTTTGCATCCTAAAGAAAATTGTTAGTACAACTATTTGTGCAGTTGATATTTTCTAATACAAAAATCATAATTTTCATATCAACTTTGCAAACTAATTTTAAATCTACTGTAAAATCAAACGAAAATGTCCGTGTTCTTAATCTACATGATTTCGACAAACGCGTCTGTCAAAAGGATTATGTAAATTTCATGAACGAACTATTCTTTGTTCTACTAATTACAAAATCTACGAATTAAAACAAATCTAAAAAAAAATTAGGTGAAATTCACGTACTAAAAGCTAAACTAAATTATAATCAAGATGATAAATTATTGCACAATTTTCTTTTAGCTAATCAAAAAGAAAAATATGAATTTCAAAATTTATTACAAAAAACACAATTTTGTTCGAGATACAAAAATCATCAGTTCGTATACCCAAAGCACATTCAGCCAACTCCCAAATATCCCCCTGGTATTAGTCAAAACACAAATTTCGTAAATGTACAGATAAGAATTACACTTCTCTCCCACTCCTTGTCAAGTGATCAGGCGGATACAAAAATTAGAGCTCCCACTTACCTCCATAATTGCGATTAATCAACTGATCTCGATCACATTCTGCTTCACTAATCTCGTTGCTTTCTTTACTATCGTTGAAACTAGAGTTATTTTGGTCGTGGTTCCTAGGGGGTGGTGGTGGTGGTTCCGGCGAGTTGGACATGGGTAGGTTCCGGATGGAGCCTACGCTTCGTCTGCCTACCGAGCCACGAGAACCATAATGATCATAAGGCGCACCGTATTGGCCATATTGAGATCCATACTGATCTTCTTCAGGGGCGCAATTAGCAGGATCATCATATTCCGGAGAAAAGACATTGGTTTGACCACCCATACTACCACCCTGAGATGGCACTCGAGAATAACGACCTCCATTTTGACGAGGCTAAAACATTCAACATTTTTGGGTTTTCATTTTTTGACGTGATAACGTCTTATAAATTGGTAGATACCGGGTCATTTGGCAGAATGGAGACCCCCCCCCCTCGCGTTACCTTTTCGCGTTACGTTACATTACTAGCTTTAGCTTATGTTACCAGCGTTACGGTGTTGACGTCCATCAATTTTGAAGACGTTGTCACGTCACAACATGACATGACAACGGCTTCGTAATCGGTAGATGCCAGCCATGACTCGAAAAACGATGAAAGCAATATGTTGTAGGCGATCAAAGTTTTAAGTATTTAGTCCCATTAGACGTTATCACGCTCAAACTTGCTATGCAGCACAGTTGTTTTTTGTTTGTTTGTTTTTTTTAATATAAAATGTAATTTGAAGTTTCATCTTTTTAATATGATTTTTAAAGAATTATTTTATTATTTTGCAAGTATTTTTAATAAAATTAAAATTTTTATGAGTTTCTCAACACCAATCAATATCAATACCATAGATTGTGATCCGGAACGACTGTGAGCAGACGAGTTAGTCGGGTGTCCAACTGGCGGTCCCATTGTGCCAGAATGACCGTTTGCTGGATGAGGGAATGTCTGGAACTGCATGGCTTTGGTGGGGTCCATCTCCTCGCGGAATCCAAGTAAGTGGAAGGTGGCGTAAGGGCAGATCTCATCCTCCATACCTAAAATTGTAAGTTTATTGGGTAGACACTGATACTCCAATCAAAAGTTCCGAAATAAAAAAGATATAGGAATGATGTTGAATTTGATCGATGGAATAAATATGTTAATAATGAAAATTCTTTAGTAATTAACAAAAACTGATTGGTTACCACTTTACGTTGTCAGCGTTGAAAAAGACTATAACGTATTAGTATGCAGATCTGAATTGTTTCATGCTCGTGAAAGTGATCTTGAAGAGATGACGAAAGCAATTGTATGACATGCAAAGCCATTTTGATTTTTTTTTTTTGTTTTGCGAAACGAAAATGAAAAATAAAATCAAATTGCAAGATAAACTTTAGTTGGTTGAAATCTTCTCTTAACAGAAAAAAAATGAATGGATGGCAAAAGCTACAGTTAGTCATGCGATAGTTTGATGAGTCCTCGAATGTTGATAACTCCTGACGAAATAAGCCGATGGCATAGGCTCCGCGTAGATACAAGTTTCAAGCACAATGATCGTCTTTCTACCAACCTCTGTGCCCTATAAAGTCCCTACTGTCCATCCTGGGCGGTGGCGGGCACCTTTTGTTAGGAGCACAGTGACTCAACTCTTCGTACATGTGCCGCCTCGGGTCCCACGTCGAGTGACTTCTTATAGATCCTGTGCCACCTGTCAAACATACGCTACAACAACTGTTCTACTTGCCTATGCCTACCAAGATCGTTCAGTGTCTATAACTGTGTCACTTGAACGACGTCGATGTGTTTCCTTCAATTTTGTCTCTCATTTAATTTCTCATTCTCTAGTTTAATGTTACATGCATGGTATTTACACGAACAATTAAAACTCACATTTACATGATCATCGCCAACATTTTCAATTTTTGATGTTAGTTCTTTCTTCCATGATTTTATCAAAGAAAGAAGAATTTTGATAAATTTGTATTCAATCAATCAATTTGATCAATTAACCATCCAATTAGAATATTTCATTATCCTTGGTATGCATGGCTTGGGGAACCAAAGCCACAAGCGCAAAGAAAATTTACGAGCTTGTTTGAAGCAAAAGTAATAAAATTGGTACTAAACGATTGAAATGATTTGCAAGTGCAATATATATATGTACATTGTATAATAATACTGAACGTCATGAATGAATGGATGGATTTATAAATTGTGGCAAAGTGTACACTGATGCATGCCTTTTGTTGATGTGAATCAACAACGCATGTATTTTTGTATTTTCTTTTCAAATGTCATTTCAATATTTTTTAACAATAGACTTAAACAATTGCGTTGTTTTTTCACAATCAGATTATCGTGTGTGAAGAAAAAAGATGGATATATTGGACGAGTTGCAAACCTTAAATTGATCTTTGCGAGACGTTTTCATAATCGTTTCGCCTCTACCGTGACCTTTCAGTTTAATAAAGGGGGGAGGGGCGTAAGTTATCAGATGCGACATAGTGTCATTCAATCAAGAGAGTAGAGAACGTTAACATCATCGACATAATGTTGAATATTGTGGCTTACTTATCACTGTACCTCGCTTGATACGATCGCAGGTGTTATAATTGGATCCGGGTACCGGGGGTAGTTTACGATTTGGAGGTGCAATATATCCAAGCTCATCACGCAGATCTGGACGACGTTTGTCTAACGTTTGTCCAACCACTCCTGTTTGTTGATATACCACATCGTCTGAAATTATCGAGTCAATTGCATTAATTGCATTAGTAAACTTTTGTTTAATAAAACAAGACTTATCTTAACAGACACCTCGAATTAACGACTAGAAAAATTAACTGAATACTATTTCATGACTATAAAAAAGTGCACTACCTAGAAGCAGTGTTTAGTGAACGTCATGAAATGTAATGAGTGGAACGATAAAGAAATTGAAAGTAAAAGTAAAAATATTGAAAAAAGATTAAAGATTGTTGAAGAATGATTGGTGTTTATACATTGTCCCTCGTAATATTTCTCATCAGCGGACGAGATGCCACGTAAGCGAGTTTGTTCGGGTCCGCCGTTTCTTCTTGATAGTGCGACGCAAATGACAACAATGCCTACGATAATGACAACGATTGTGGCGACCACCGGCACCATAATGTTAAGATCAAGCCATTGTGGTAACCATGGGAAGAATCGTCTCATATCCACCTCTCCGTTGCTATTGATCAGAAGATCGCCACTGCCGGTATTGCTACGCACGGGTGGTGCCACGGTACCTATCAGGCGCAAACAAAAAGCGAACAATTTGTAGAGCATTTACCTTTCTCGTCGCCGTGACCTTTCCCTTTAAGTACGCAGATGACGATGACGGCAACGATGATTACAAGCGCGGCCGCAACTACTGGCACCACCAAATTCAAATTCGCCATAAAAATTTTCATCGGATCCTCGTTGCCACCGCCGTTCACGTCTGGTAATTCGCGGGCCGGTGCAATGGTGCCTAGAACAAAAAGTCAAGCATGAAGGGGGGGGTCAATAAATTAAAAAAAAAATAAAAATAAAAGGTCTCTAGGATATTCTGCTTGTTAAGTCACCATTAGCACCGGCTTCGCGAGAACTCGGTTCACAAGATAATCTGAATTACGTTGTTTCCCGAGATGAATAGTTACAAATTTGTTACCTCCAGTTACGGTGAGCGTTGCAAATTCATATTCAGCTACAGAGAATCCAGCATTATTGTGAGCAGTAACTCGGAGATGATACCAGTTTGCAGGATCCAAATCTAGGACTACGAAATTACCACCTGGTTTAACATTATTGGACACTTGGTTCCATTCTTGTTGATTCCTGTACATAAATTAGAATTGTAAAACGGGAACGATTGACGATTTATGATAAAATTTTTGTAACCATACTTTTTCTTATGTTCGACGACAAAATAGAGCATCGGACATCCACCGTCTCCCCAGGCGCTAAGATGAAGAGTAATACTATTTGTAGAGACTTCAATAAATCTGGCAGCTTCGGGGATAGCAGGTTTAGAGCCTTTAGTCTTAGTGTTTAGAATATCAGATGGATCTCCAGTTCCAATACTATATTAAATAATAACACAAAAGATTAATCATTTGAAATTAATCAGTGATCTTTAATCATCAATACTTACGCATTATAAGCAGTAACATATATTTGATACCGCGATCCACACCAAAGATTTTCTAAAGTATACTTTTGAGTAGTTGAGCTTGTTTGTACAGTTTCCCAGTCTCCAAATTCAGGCTTATAGTGGATAGTATAACCATGTATAGGAGCATTATCAGATGGATGAGGACCAAGTTTCATGGTCAACGAATTAGTTGTCGTGGCAGTGAGGGTTACTTGGGGCGAGTGTGGCGGCGCTAAAATTATACAATTTTGTAAAAATTACAATTAAGCCAATACTGTGATATCTATCACTAGACAGAATCAATTCTTATCTCACCATTTACAATAAGTTGATGAGTAACAGTGTCATGACCAAATGAATTTTCAACATAACAAGAGTATTCGCCAGCATCGGAACGATCAACTTCTTTAATAAACAGCGATCCTTCAGGGAGTTGTCTCAGTCTGTCATTTGCTTGCAATTTTACACCACGAATCTTCCATGTGACTTCGGGCGCGGGAATACCAACTGCCAAGCATGGTAACTTGACGTCCTCCTTGTAGGTAGCGGTGAATTTGTCATCAAATGAAGCAATCTTTGCAGGCACTATAATCATTAAAAAATAACAATCAGTTTATTATATCGCTTTCATCAATTAACATTTTTTACATCTTTCGTTAAATATATTGTACAATATGTATATATAATATATATTGTACAATATTCGCAAAATTCACCTTTGGCATTGGGCGATATTGTAACGATTTTAGAAGTTTGGCCTTCTCCAATATTTGTGCTTGCAGTAACCCAGAAATCATATCGTTTTGTTTCGCTCAATCCAGATGCTTCGTGCGTCAACTGATTTGGTGGTACTTTTTGACTAATTGGAGTTTCGGAATCGTCAGCTTTTGTATAGACAGTATATTGAGAAATAACACCATTAGGTTGAACGGGTGGTCTCCATGATACTAAGATTGATTCCGCAGACATTACGAGTGCTTTAATAGCTGTAGGTGCTTCAGGAGCTGCGAAAAAAAATACATGTCAATTTTGTCTGTAAATATATTTGAAACTATAATATTCATTAACTATTTACCGTCCTGTTCGGTTTGACAATGAATCGGAGCCGATTTAACACCATCTCCTCCTGAAGTAAAAGCGAGGATTTGCATGCTATAGTTTGTATATTTTTTCAATCCATGGAGAATAGTTTCACTTGCGGCAGTGATTTTTGTGTCTTTTGTATTTTCATCAAACCAGGTTTCAGAAGGTCCATAAATGATCTACAATTATAATAAACATATTAAAACATGACACGCATTGAGAGGTGTATTTGTAAAAGTTTTCATAATGAGCATCACAAACCTTGTAACCAGTGATAACACCATTAGCAGCAGTCAAGGGAGGTGAAGACCAAGAAACACGGATGGTTTGAGAAGTAAGAGTGGTACAAGTGGTATCATGTGGAGGTTGTTCCGGAACTCCCTCAGCGGTATGCTGCCTTCTCTCCTCGCTCATTGGACCAGACCCGACTTTGTTGAAAGCTTGAACGACAACACTGTATTGCGTGTACGTTTTCAAATTCATGATCTGCAAATGGTGCTCTTTTCCATCTTCTTTTGAGAATTCAACAGTTTCGAACATGTACGGTTTTTCTGAAGATGCAAGTCTGTATCCTACATAGTATCCCAAGATTTCTCCGTTCCAATCTTCACGCGGAGGAGGTTTCCATGTTACCTAAATACAACAATTTGAGAATTAAAAATCGTTCAGTTAGTTTTTTTTTTTTTTTTTTTCTCGTTTTTAAAATTTATTTCTCGTTTACAGAGCAGGTGCAGGGAAAAGGAAAAAGGATTTCCAAGATATATGAAAGAGAGCAGGTCAGCGAAGGAGATCAAAACAAAAGCGAGGATACGTTGTGGAAATTTGGAAAATGGAAATAGATACTGGTTAAAAGAGGAGGAAAAGAAATGTTACTTGTGTGGAAACAGGGAGGGAACTTTAGAACATTATGTAGGTGAATGTGAGAAGGTAAAGAGCTGGTTTGAGGATTTGGATGGTTTTGCGAATGACATTCTGTGGAAAACAAGGGAAGGAAAAAGAAATAAGGAAGTGACGGAAATCTGGATGAAAGTGGATAAAGAAAGAGAAAGAACTGAAAAGGACAGGAAAATCGCAGAGGAGTTAAGCCGGAAAGAAGGAAAAGGAGAGGGAATTGAGAAGAAGGATAAGCAAAAAAAGGGAAAGAAAAAGGGAGAAAGGGAAAAGAATGAAGGAAGAGAAAATCGGAAGAAAATGGAAAGGATTAAGTTTTTTTTATTTTTTATTGTTTCAGGGAACTGCGTAGGAAAAGGAAGGATAGGTAAGAGATGAATAGAGTGGAAAGAAAAAGGGAAGGACAGAGGAAAAAGCAGCAGAGGTTAGGAAAGGATAGAGCGTTTGTGATTTTCAGTTGTTAAGATTAAAGAAATGTATTATTATTTAATATTATTTAGTTTAGAAATGAATTTTTAGTTTAAAGTGTACAAATTGAGATTGATGTGTAAAGGCAATGTAGAAAACCAAGTCACGTTTCCGGGCCGACTAAGCCGAAACGAATAAATAAATACAATACAATACAAATTATTTCTCGTTTACATCTCAATTTCAATTTTATTTTTGAAAAAAAAGTTAGTTAAAATAATACGAACCTTAAGAGTGTGCTGGTCAAGAGCATCTACACGAACAGAGCTTGGTGGTCCAGACGGTGCTTCCTCAGCGGTAATAATAGTAACGGTATCAGAAGGATCAGAAGTTCCAATTTCATTTTCAGCCACAATACGTAGATGGTAAGTAGTTGCTGGTTTCAGATTATACACTCCTGCAATGTTTTGTTGATTCCCTGGCACCAAAACTCTGTCAATATCCGTCTCCCATGATCCTTTGCTTATCTTGTATTCAATCATGTATCTAGTAATTGGGCTATTTCCATCATATGGCGCTGCCCAAGATAATTGTACTGTACGACCCGATTTGTCCAACACTTTAAGACCATAAGGAACTTCAGGAACCTCTGTAAAATTGGCGTTATTAATTATTAATTGCACAAAAGAATGAAATAAATTTGAGTTTCAATTTTTTTGGTCTATTCATTATTAACCTTGTACTATCATGTTAATGCTAGTATCGTCACTTCCAAAGGCATTGGTTGCTACACAAGTGAAGAGCGCTGAGTCGCTTCTTTCGGTTCTTTTAATGCTCAAGTCAGACAGTACTCCATTGGCGAGAATTTCTTCGCGAATTGTGTAACGTGAATCGGTTTTCGGGTCGAGTCGCTTGTTGTTCATGTTCCACAAAATTCCAATTGGTTTTTCACCTTGAGCTTCGCACTGAAGAACTGCAGGTTCACCTCGTCGAGCTGTTTGGTTTCTCAGTTTGATTTCGAAATGAGGAGGTGCTGTAAAATTGAATGTTATTTCATTTTTTAATTTCAATGTTGAATTGAATCATTTTGTTCTATTATATTTTGTTTTTGTAAAAGAAAATGAAAGTTTTTACCTTGTACAGATATTAAAGTAATGGCAGAAAGTCCAGATCCAATTCCGTTGACAGCTTCGCAAAGATAGTAGCCTTGATTGGTCTTTTGAATGTTATTGATAGACAAAGTACCATCTTCAACGCTGATATCGGGATTGCTGAGTTTCAAGTCAATATATTCTCCAGGAGAGTCGCCTGAGAAAAAAAACAAATTCATTTAATAATTTGATCGAATTTTCTATGAATTTCGTTTTCTGTTCCAGTTTATTGTACTACTTACCAGAAGCCTTTTTCCAGGTGATCTGAGGTTTTGGGAAGCCATCAGCCTTGCACTCGACACGAGCATCAGAGCCTTGTGCAAAAGCCTTATCAGTTGGTTCCAAAATCCAGCGAGGCGGCACTGCATCAATAAATTTTAATTATAACATTCGTCGATTTTTAATTAATTCGCTACTGTTAATTACTGAACACTCTACATTGTTACATACAGAACGAGAAGCCTTACAAAAAATTTTCAAGTTGCAAAAGTTAATTTGATGAAAAATGAATGTTTAACAAAAATTTTAACTGATTATTTATTTTCTAAAATCTTTTTCAGTTAATATGAAAACGATTTTTAAATTAATTTTCTTTATTCGATGAACTGATTAATAATAATATCTATTATTATTATATTATTTGTTTGAGAATTTCATTCAGTATTAGTTATTTTTATATGATTTAATAGGCCACAGAACTCAACATAAAACGAGACTCAAATATTTTTATTAATTTTAATTTGTTACATATGTAAAAATCAATTTTGTACAATTTATTTTTATACTCATATAATTCAGTTCTAAATCTCGTATTATCTTGATTTGATTTCGTTTCATGCAATAACGAAATTTGTCACGTTCTGTTTGTAACAACAATGAAAACGAGGCGGAATTTGACGAATTTTTTAAATTATTTATTTAAAAAGTTCCAATTGTTCAAACTTATGAAATATCAATTTAAAGAATCCTTAACTATTTAGATCAAAGTTGTTTTTGTTTCTCAAATATTTTGGAGAAGCTTTTCTTTTTCATTCATCCTCGTTAACATTGTAAAAAAACTACTTCCATGCATAGACTACGAATCTACTTACTATTTGAAAAGCAACTACCGCAAAAGGAGGTTGAGTATTAAACAAAATCGTTTGTGATAACGTGTGCTTTGAAGTTTCCAGTGCAGACAGTGCAAAGAAGCAGGTCTAGTAAGTGCGCATGCAATGTGTGACTACTCGTGTTATAATGAAGTAACAAACTAAAACAGGGGAGAAAAAAAAGACAAACCAAAGTTAAAATTAAAAGAACATGAAGAAAAAAAAACAGGAAAATGTGATTAGAACTTGAGACAGTAATGCTTTGCATCAAAGATTAGAGTTTCGGATATTGATCGGGAACAAGATGAAGGCGAAGCGAATCGACTCACGGGGCGAAATATTAACAGATCGGTATCTCTCGAGGCCTAATCTACGCGTTTTCAAAGCTCATGTCACGATGACGACGAAGAACTGATCTGACGAAAATCTTTACATTGGAAAGATGCAAAAGACAGGCAAGCGACAATCAAGAATTTTTCATTCGCCAGAAAAGCCAGCAGCTTTTCGCAACTTTCATCTCAAAAAATCATTTTAATTCAATCGTTCTCTTTTTTTCTTTCGTTTACTTTGCTTACTCTTGGTATACAAATTGAGACAAACTCGAAATAAAGACCAATGGGCTACACTGTCGATAAGCCGTACAATGTCAATCTCGCTCAACCAAGCCTGTCAAAAGCCAAAAAACAGGTTTCTGGAATTATAAGCTTTTTTTAACTCTACTTCAATCAGCATTTTCTAACTCAAAATTTTTTTTCCTTTTTTTCTTTATTTTTATTTGACAGTCATATTAGTAAATGAATAAATCAAATTTCGATTATTAGACTTTTAATTCCAGATGAAACTTTGTTCATTCTTTTAAGAAAGCAGACGAAAGGTCGCATCAGCATTTTGCATATATCGAAGAGAGATGAAGAGTGACGACGATCAAACGATGCGGGGGCGAAGGAGGGATCAGTCCAATGCGTAAGAGTCACAAGCTGGTTCCTGAGGTTTTCTCCTAACCGTGTACTTTCAACTTGGCCATGTGAACGGTCTTCCCCCAGGGATTAACCGCGATACAAGCGTAAGTGCCATCGTGCTTCGAATCCGCCGGCTCAATCGTTAGAACGCTGCTGCGCTGGCCCGCCTTTGAGATTCTGTGACTCGCCGAGGGCACCAGAGCTTTATCTTCAAACTCCCAACTAATCTCAATCGGCGGGTCGCCAACAGTCACCATGCACGCTAACTGTGCCGCTTGTCCGGCAAATATCGTTTCTTCACCGAAACCGAAAGGGCTGATGCGGGGCAATACTGTAAATTGTCAGACTTTTTCCTAATTTCAGTCGCTCTCATTTTTTTTTGTTTTTTTATGATTCCTTTTTTTACATATTTCTTTGTTAATTTTTCACTACATCTCTTTTTTATTTTATCATTTATATACATTTTTTACATCAGGAGTGTGTGGACAGGAAAAAAAAGTGTCAACTCAAATCACGTCCAATGGCAATCAAAAAATATAATAAAAGTTGGCTGATTGTATGGTGTTGATGGCTGTCAAAAGCAATGACCGTTGGATGTTGTTTACAAAAGTGTTCAATTTTCAATTTAGAAATCAACATAAAATCAACTGGCGGCGAACGAGAAGTTAAGCAGAATAATATTTGGTGCAAAGATGCATGATCCATGAACTTTTACAAAAATTATATAACGTATACGGAGGCCAGAAAGCTTGGGGCACAAAAGTTGATATTTTCGGTCCCCAGTATTTGGCACTGAATTAATCCACTAATCGAATTTACAAAATAAAATTGCAAATCACGTTACGAGTCACGCATCCACACTTCATTTTTCGTTACTTAGGAATCAAAAAAAGAAAAGGTCGAGCTTGCTTAAATAAAAAATGTATCTCAAGATCATGACAAGAGGTCAAGTTTGACGTACGGTTGATCAATTATATACAAGACAGAAAGAAATGCGTAGATCTAACTGGTCAGTTGGCATAACAAAAACGAACAAGATATATATATATATATTTATATATATAGAAAAACGAAAAACTAAAAAACACAACTCAACGTCGTTGCCTACGTTGCAGCAACTATACACTGTAAAATAGTAGACCGACCATTACTGTTATAATGCGTTATGATAAAGTTGTCGTTCGACAAGAAAACGATTGCGTTTATGTACCATTGACTTTAAGGTGGGCGCTGTGTCTGGCCCGGCCGGCTGCATTGTCGGCTACGCAAGCGTACTCGCCCACATGACTACCCTTCACGGAAGGTATCGTCAGAGTTGAGACCCGATCGCCCATGGCTCTGATTTGCACATCGTCGCCTACTTCTAAATGACGTCCCTCGAACAACCATTTCATTGTAATCGGCGTATCTCCTTTGATCACAGCGCAATGAACAATTATCAAGTCGCCGGTGTTTGTGTTCTCGTGGAACGTAAACGGCTGCAGATGCGGCACGACTGTTGGAAACCAAGAAGAAGAATGTTTTTCATTTTTTATCAAAGAGAAGAAGAGACGAACAATTTTGTTCATTCACGTGTTTTTTGCCTAGGAATTTGCGTTTCCGACGGGGCTCTTTTTTGCAGACTGTCACGTTCATTCACTAGGATTGTAGATCAAGAAAGGAGTCAAAAACTAAAAGATATTACTGGTGATGTGAAAAAGGAAATGGTGAAAAAGTAATGAATGAGCACCGTTGACGACCAGGTCGGCTGACAACTCGTGCCTTCCGGCAGGATTTTCAGCGACACACGTGTAAGTCCCAGCGTGACTCGCTTGGACAGATCCTATGCTGAGGATGGCGCCGCGACCGCCCAGGTCCAATATCGAGATGCCCGAATGCGGTTTTATCGAATGACCGTTTAGGGTCCAGTGCAACTGCAGCGGCTGGTCACCTTCCACTACAGCACACGGCACCGTCACTACTTGACCGGAGTTCAACGGTTCCTTACCGAAAGAGAAGGGCAACAACTTTGGCAAGACTGAAATTTAAAAATGTTTGAGTTCAGTTTTTCAATGAAATCAAAATCAAACAAAATCGACTTGACATAAGAGAAATAACATAACAGAGTGCCATTGAGACAGTTTGCCTTCATTTCTGTTAACCGACGTACCTTCGGTCCGTTCAATTCTAAAACAAAATCAAAAGTTTGAACTCGCCCGTTCCCTGGAGAACTGAAAAGTAAGAAGTCTAGAAAAGAAAAAGTGACAGGGAATGAAATGATATTTTGATAGTTGTGTGCTTTGGATGGTAACAACAACCTAGTACTAAATTCAACATTCGATCTCTATACCGTTGACTTCGAGCACAGCTGACCGGGACGTGGACCCGGCAACGTTGGAGGCAACGCAGGTGTACTCGCCGGCGTGTTGGGCCGTCACTGCCTCGATGGAAAGCTGTTTGGACTTCTTGCCGGACTTTGACACTGTGACGTCTTCGCGGTTACGATTCACGACCTTGCCATCAAACATCCAAACAATTTCAACCGGCAGGTCGCCTTTTGTGACCGCGCATATCACGGTGACTGTGTCTCCCGCGTTTGCAGGCTCGTCTCCAAAAGTGAAGGGAGTCAATTGGGGTGCGACTAAAAAAACCACAAATCCAAAACTAGAAGATTTAAAATGTCCAACCAAAATTTACAGAACGATCGAACCTCACAAAATTTCGAACCTTAGTCCCTATAACCCTATAACTTTTAGACTCGAAGAAAAAAACAGTAAAGGTCAGTGTTGTTGGAAGGTCACGTGCAGGAAATAAAAGAAAATTGTGGGACAAACCATTGACATGAAGGATAGCCGATCGCACCGTCGATCCAGCCAAGTTTGAGACAACACAAGAATATTCGCCGGCGTGGTTCGCGCCCACCGATTCTATTGAGAGCTGCTTTGATCTTTTGCCTGACTCTGTTATGATGATGTCGGTTCTTTTAGGACCAATCGGTTTTCCATTAAAGGTCCATTCGATCTCCAGGGGTAAGTCACCTTTGATGACCGCGCATATAACTGAGGCCATATCACCCGCATTCGCAGGTTCCTCGCCAAAGGAGAAGTGGGCTATTTGGGGCGCGACTGAGACAAGCAAACCGAAGCAAAACGTCAAATCAAATCATACAATCCAAATTGAATCAAAAAACTTTATTACAATCAAACAACAAAACTTAAATCAATTAAACCCGTCTTTAACTCTAATTTCTTTCAACTTTTATTTTGCCGCGTAACTTGACGTTTTATCTCCAGATCATGTGTAAAGAAATGTTCAAAAAGTTTTGGTATTCATGCAATCTAAAAGCGATTATTCCTTTGTTCTTTTTTAGAAGTACCATTAACATTGAGTACAGCTGAGCGCTGCGTTGATCCAGCTACATTTGACACCACGCAACTGTACTCTCCCGCATGATCCGCTGTCACCGACTCGATAAACAGCTGACTCGATCTCTTGCTTTTTGTAATCACAACATCAGCTCTCTCGTCAATCGGCTTTGCATTGAACATCCACACTATCTCTAACGGAAAGTCGCCTTTCACGACAGAACAAGTCAAAGTCGGTGTCTCCCCTGCATTCACGGGCTCATCCCCGAATGAAAAAGGCGCAATTTGAGGTGCGACTGAATACAACAAATATGAAAACAATTCTATCAATTCGGACAAGACATGAAGATCCAAATAAAAACTAAAAATGAATCCCTTTTTTATATAATTTTCTATCGACATCCTAAAAATATTTAGATCCTAAAAACTGAGTTTACTCAAAAATGTGGATACCTGAAAGTTTGGATGGGATAGATGTTGGGATCTGAAGGTTATCAGCGCACATGCACGACTTTTTGAATGTTTTTCCGAATACCGTTGACGTTAAGGACAGCGGAGCGTTGTGTCGCGCCAGCAACGTTCGACACGACGCAAGTGTACTCTCCTGCGTGCCGAGCCTTCACCGACTCTATGGATAATTGTAAGGACCTCTTCCCGGACTTGGAAACAATAACGTCATCTCGATTAGGGTCTAAGGGCTTGCCATTAAACATCCAGACGATTTCTAGCGGCAGATCTCCCTTCACAGCGGCGCACGACAGAGACGGCATCTCCCCTTCGTTCGCAGGTTCCTCTCCGAACGAGAAGTGAGCTATCTGTGGTGCAACTAAGCGCAAGAAACCAGGTTAAAACTCGAACACAAATAGGGGTTCAATGTTTTCGGTGTTATGTGGATCTTGTGAAACTGATTTGTTCAAACCTGCAAAACATTTAGTACTATGAAGAAAATAGTGAAAAAATTGGTTAAAGGCGCGAAAAAACCATGCAATCTATTTTCAGAGCAGCGAGGTACCGTTCACGTCCAGGACGGCTGTGCGCTGTGTCGCCCCAGCCACATTGGAGACTACGCAGGTGTACTCCCCTGCATGACGGGCAGATACCGAATCGATTGACAGTTGTTTCGACCGTTTGCCAGATTTCGAGATAGTGATGTCATCGCGATCTTTAGGTATGGCTGTGCCATTAAACATCCACACGATCTCCAAGGGCAGGTCGCCTTTCACGACTGCACAGGTTAATGAGGCCATTTCCCCGGCATTCGCGGGCTCGTCTCCAAATGTAAAAGGCTTTAGTTGGGGCGCGACTAAGAATAAAAAAAACAACAACAAATGAAACTTGAAAGTATAACTCGTATGAAACAAATCTGCTAGTCCCTCTGAGTTCAATCGGACCATTTATTTATTTTTTTTTTTTGTTTTTGTTCCAACCTGAAGAGGATGTGGACGCAGGAAGGTAAAAGGTGTAGAAGTTAATAAATAATGATAATAAAAATATATAATTGAATAAAGAAGGGGAGATAAAGTCATGCAAGTTGAAGGACCGAGTTGTACCATTGACGTCTAGTATGGCCGAGTGTTGGGTCGATCCAGCCAAATTTGAGACAACGCAACTGTACTCCCCTGCATGATGTGCCTTAACTGACTCAATAGACAACTGTTTGGACCGTTTCCCTGAATTCAAAATTGTAACATCTTCGCGGTCTTGACTTATGGCAGAGCCGTTAAACATCCATACAATATCCAAAGGCAGGTCGCCTTTCATGACCGTGCATGTCAGTGACGTCATTTCTCCCGCGTTTGCAGGTTCTTCTCCGAAAGAGAACGGCTTGATTTGAGGGGCAACTGTGAATTACAATGAGTCTCACGTTTTATTACTTTGCCTATCATCTTTTTCACCAATCTCCAAACATCAGTTTCACCTAATACCCAACAATCAGTCTTGTCAAATTTGGAAAATTTGATTTTATCCCTGTTCTAATTATGAAAAAAAAGTAAACATGGTACACATGCGTGAATCTGCGAGTAGCACGAGCACCTGGGAACCAACAGAAATCTCTAACTTAGTATTATGTATACCATTAACGTCAAGAACAGCCGAACGTGAGCTGGATCCAGCTGCGTTGGAGGCGACACAAGTGTATTCCCCGGCATGTTTAGCGACAACGGACTCGATGGTCAGCTGCTTGAGCCGTTTACCTGAGTTTGAGACGATCAGGTCTTTCTGATCTTGCAGTACCGGCCGACCATTGAACATCCACGCGATATCAAGCGGCAGGTCTCCCTTACTAACTACACATTGAACCGATATCATGTCCCCGGCATTCGAGGGTCCTTCACCGAAAGTAAACTGAGCGATCTGAGGTGCAACTAAATGTCAAAATTTTAAAAATCATTATTTTACTAAAAAAAGGTCTTTTGAATTGTTTCATTATTATATCATTAAAATAAGCATATTCTAGTCGAGGGCGTCTGTAAAAAGGTAACATGTTGGAGAAAACAACACCATGCATCTTGCAGCTACGCCAATGTACCATTGACGTCGAGCACTGCCGATCGGGACGTGGATCCTGCGGTGTTGGAGGCGACACAGGTATACTCCCCGGCGTGACCGGCGTTCACCGACTCGATGGTCAACTGTCTCAGACGTTTGCCCGAACTCGACACCGTCACGTCGGTTCTTTCGCGAGTTATAGGCTGGTTATTAAACATCCAAGTAATTTCTAAGGGCAAATCTCCCTTCAGCACTGCACACTGAATACTCGCAATTTCTCCAGCATTCACTGGCTCTTCACCAAAACTAAGCTGTGCGATCTGCGGAGCAACTACAGAGAACCGACAAAGAAAAACGTATAACAAAATTCAAGAAGATAAAAGTTAAAAAAAAACAAAAAAAAAAAAAAAAAAACAAAAAAAAAGATTTAGAAGGAAGAAAATATTGTATAAAATAGAGCTTGATGTTTACTATGTTCAGTTCGAATGGCATTTTGTAGAAAATGAAAAAGGGTTCAAGTTTAGAAAGCTAGTTGGAGGGCCATGCGTAACTCTCGATCCCGGTGTACCATTGACGTTAAGAGTTGCCGAACGTGAGGTGGATCCGGCCTGATTGGACGCGACGCACGTGTACTCGCCGGTGTGATTCGCAGTGACCGACTCGATGGCAAGTTGTTTAACGCGCCTGCCCGTGCTGGACACTGTCATGTCAGTTCTGTCATTGGTTATAGGTTTGCCATCAAACATCCATACAATTTCAATGGGCAGGTCGCCCTTTGTAGCAGCGCAATTGACCGTCGTCATGTCCCCAGCGTTCACTGGGTCATCTCCAAAATTGAACTGTCCAATCTGGGGGGCGACTGTGAAAAGGAAAATCTGAGCAAATTTGTCATTTCTTTGATTCGAGGCTAATAAAATTCGTCACTCTTGAGGGAATTGTCTCTCTTTCGAAAAAGAGATATTTTATCTGTGAACAATTTGCGATCCCATGAAAACGACCATGAGTTGAGCTCAGAGTCATCAAGAGGTCCCGATCAATGTTTAGATGAAGGTATTAGGTGTGTCACAAGACCAATGCATTAGCAAGCAATAGATGATTTCAAGGTGCAGTTAATCGATGGATGAAGAGCAACTACCGTTGACCGCCAAGGTGGTGGAGTAGCTGGTGGATCCGGCCGCGTTCGAGGCCGTGCACGTGTACTCGCCCACGTGGCTCGCATTCACAGACTCGATGGTGAGCAGGCTAACGCGAGAATTCGTATTGGTGATAGCAATGCCCTTCTGGTTCACTGAGTCTAGACTCCGACCTTTAAAGGACCAAGAGATGTCGATGGGCAGATCCCCCTTGACGATCGTACAAACCGCTGTCACGACCTCGCCCCAATTCGCCGGTTCCTCGCCGAAAGAAAGTGGCAGGATTTGGGGTAGAACTGTAAAGAATAGCTGGTTGTAGGGAACTTGGTAACAGACTGCTGAGTGAAACCCTAGTTGAAGCAGGACCTAGACTAAGTGTGATAATGTTGGTGGTTACGCGGAATTTTACCATTGACCGCGAGACTGACCGAGCGGGCGGCAGCCCCGGCCTTGTTTGATGCGGTGCACGTGTACTCGCCGGCGTGCTTCGCTCTCACGGCTTCTATTTGCAGTACACTCAGTCGTTTGCTCGTCGAGATGGTCACGTCCGAGCTGTCCTCGTCGATCGGCTGGCCATTGAACGCCCAAGATATTTGTAACGGGAGGTCACCCTTCGACACGGAACAGGTCGCGGACATGGACTCGCCGGAGTTCGCGGGGTCGTCGCCAAAATCAAACGGAACAATCTGCGGCGCAACTGCGGGTTCGCACGTGCAAACAAATCAAGTGAACAAACTGGACAGAGTTGATTCAAGTACAAGTTGAAACAACATCCCCTGGATGGAGTTGATTGGGCGGGGGTGATTGAAATTAAAAAAGAAAAGTATGAAGCGTCGTCCAAGATGCATAGCACACAGATGGTGAGTTAACACAAACAAACGGTGAGGATTAAAAAGGCCTGTTGGTACCGTTCACAGCTAGGACTGTGGACTGTCGGGCACTGCCGGCGCGATTGGTCGCCACGCAAGTGTACTCGCCCGCGTGTCTCGCTGCCACGGACTCTATGCTCAGAACGCTCATATGCTTATTGAACCGTGCCACAGTGATGTCCGTATTTTTACCGAGACTCTCGCCGTTGAACAGCCAGACGATTTTCATCGGAAAATCGCCCTTCACTATTGTGCAAGTGGCCGAGACCGTGTCCCCCCAGTTCGCCGGACCGTCACTCATCGAGAACGAACTGATCTGCGGAGCGACTAAATAAATTCTTGATTAGTGGCTGGTTTAAATTACGATTAAGAGACATTGTCTCATTAAGAGGAATTTTCAGTTTCAATTTCGGTCGTACAATTTTTCACATTTTTTAAATGCTTGGTCAGCTTGCACTTCGCTGCGATAACATACATAACTTCGCCATCGTGAACCGAGACTTCTTGTTCGAGGATCAAGGACCAGAGGGTTATGAGACAAAGCATTTTGTTAGGTGCAAATTCGCAGCTCCCTAGGTTTTCTAAGTACCGTTCACAGCCAGCACCGACGAATGGCTCGTGGCTCCAGCTTTGTTCGACGCCAGACAGGTGTAAGTTCCCGCGTGTCTAGCGGCTACCGACTCGATACTCAGGATACTGTTTTTCTTGTTGGTCGATACAATATTGATGTCCGGATGATCGGGAGGAACCGGTTTGTCATTATGCGCCCAGCTGATCTCAATGGGCAAATCTCCCTTCGAGATCGCACAAATCACCGAAATCGACTCGCCCGAATTTGCCGGCTCTTCCGTAATTGTAAAAGGCGTTATCTGAGGGGAAACTGTAAGGGCAAAATGGTTAAACTTGATATCTGCCCTGGAAACTACGAGAACGAGCTATAAGAACCATCTGAAATTCTGAAAAGTTCTCCCTTTTAAATAAATTGCAAAAGTAATGAAAACAAAACCACTTTACAAAATTGCCGAAACACTTTCCACTTGATGTTGCTGAATTTTGTGATTTGTAGAACTGATTGGATGAAGACTAAGAGGAGTAAGTAAAGGGGTGACTATAAGCAAGTTGCGATGATTTCTTAGTTGTCTTAGTGTTTTAGTACCGTTGACCATGAGGTCCGCTGAGTAAGTGGTGGATCCGGCTGCGTTGGACGCAACGCAGGTATAAGTGCCTCCATGGCGCTGGGTAACCGAGTCGATCGACAAGAAGCTACTTCTCTTGTTATTCATAACCGACACCTCTGGCTGGTTCGTTATCGGCACGTTGTTCAACGCCCAACTGAACTCCAACGGAGTGTCTCCGCTCGTGACAGTGCAGACGACCGAGATCGATTCCCCGGTGTTCACGGCCGCGTCCGCGACTGTGAAGGGCGCGATTCGCGGGGCAACTAACGATTTTCAATACAATTAGTCATAAGATATAAAACGTGCTTGAAAAAAGATTGTGTTGATAAGAGTGTTTTAAATTGTAGTGAGGTGTTTGAATGGTGTTGAAATCTTTCGCTCTTATCGCTGCTACTTGCTTGACATGAAATTATAAAACATTTCCAGAGATACAGTAACAAATTAAATTTTGTTTTGTTAAATATATACATTGCTTGGTACATGGCATTTGGTTCGTACTGCGGTTTCACTGGTCCGAAAAACTACTCAACACCTTTTAGAATACAGGAAACAAATGAAATTTCGGCAATGCTTGATGAAACAAAATATATATCTTCGGTTCCGTAACATTGACAATACATTAGACCAGATTAATATACCAAAACTACAGCGGTAACAGTAACAATATACTTAAATTGAACAATAAGTGGTCGGTAAAATAATGGTTCGTAGTAGAAATAGGAAGCTCGTTCAAATACGAAAGCGATTGTGCATACGTAGGTATACGAATAAACAAAATGCAGTGGTTCTACCGTTGACTGAAAGGACAGCCTCGTGGCTATCGGATCCAGCCACGTTCTTAGCAATGCATTTGTATCTTCCGGCATGTTTCGCCGAGACACTGTTTAAGCTCAGAAAGCTCACGGTTGGCTTTGTATCAACTTTTATTTCGGGCGCCTCGATCGGCTCATCGTTAAACGTCCATGTCAACTTGACAGGAGAATCGCCCTTGATTATTGCGCAGGCTATGGAAAGCATCTCCCCGGAATTAAGAGGACCATCACCAAATGAGAACTGAAGTACTTGCGGTGGGACTGCATGTACAAATAAACTTTCAGTTTAATACAAAGTTAAATTTTTTGTTTTTTTTGTTTTTTTTTGTTTTTTTGAAAAGAACATTTTTTCAACATAAATAAATATTTCACGTTACCACTCACAAGTTTGGATCCAGTTATATTACTGTTTCAAATTGTAATCACAAATTTAGAGATATAAGGGTTTGAGAAATGAAAGATGTTGCTAAAATAAAAGAGTTTGTGAATCGAATCTACCATTAACGGCCAAAGCAGCTGATCGACTCATCGATCCGGCAAGATTGGAGGCAGTACAAGTGTACTCCCCGGCATGGCGAGCGTTAACCGACTCAATGGTGAGGACACTGTTTTTTTTGTTCGTGCTGCCAATAACGATATCAGAATCGTGACTGACGGGTTTGCCATTAAACGACCAGGATAATTCTATTGGCAAGTCTCCCTTGATTGCTGAGCAGGTCACTGTGACCAGATCGCCGGAATTGGCTGGCTCGTCCCCAAAGGTGAATTGTAAAACCTGTGGAGCAACTGCGACAGGACTGTTTGATTAATTTGAGGTTCAGGAACAAATGGACCACATTTTTGACCATCACTAATGAATCAATATTAGGGGTCGCCTCAAGGTGTAACCCAAGAGTTACAAACCAAATGTTAAATTTACATGTTGGATATGGGGAAAAAAAGGGTGTTAGTGGATAGTGGATGCACAGCAGCTATATGAGAACGAGCCGAAAAACAAAATCTCTGTATGAGATGCATGAGAGGCCAGCGGAGTTTCCGGGACTTGTACCGTTGACGGATAGAGTGGTGGACTGACTGACTGCTCCAGCTACGTTGGAAGCCGTGCAGGTGTACTCCCCGGCGTGCCTCGCAGCGACGCCTTCTATGTTGAGAAGACTCGTGAGCCTCTTGATCTTAATGACACTAATCTCGGGGGTCTGATCAACGTCGATTAGAGTTCCATTGAAGGCCCAGGAGATGTCCATTGGCAGATCCCCTTTGGTCACAGAACACGTCGCGGATACGGAATCCCCTTCGTTCGCCTTCTCGACATTGAAGAAGATGGGCTGCAACTGCGGTCCAACTGGGGGTTGCAACCGCGAGATAACCAAATGAATTGAATAATGTCTGGGACTGGGATGAAGGTGGGACACGAACGCGCGGCAGACTGGGTGTTTGGTCTAGTACTGAAGATGCAATTAGTGATAGGCTGCTTTATAGCGAGGCGAACCGTTTACGATGAGCTTGGCGGTATGCGAGGACGATCCAGCGGCGTTCTCCGCGGTGCAAGTGTACTCGCCGGCGTGTCTAGCCGAAACCACCGTTATCATAAGCATGTATATACGATCCGCGACTTTTTTAACCAGCACTCCAGACGAGCCGCCCATCTCTATTCCCGGATAGCTCCAGCGTATCTTCACGGGCAAATCCCCGGTCGGCACGATGCACTGCAGGTTCGCAAACTCGCCGGCGTTCATCGGCAGCTTCGTAAACGCAAATGGCTGCACTGTTGGTGGCACTAGAGGGCAATCGCTTTTTTATGTTTCGTGACTGCGATTTAAACTTGGTGTCCTCAGCCACACGGTATTACATTATTGGAATTGGGCTATCTAAACCTCGACCATTGCTTGGTCAGAGATCACTAACAAAGGTCGAAACCAACGGATCAAATTTGGCGAGTGAGCCGGAAGAAAGGCTAACAATCGTTTATACATGTCGTCTAATATCATATATCTTACTTATAAATCTACCCTAAATTGTTTCGGATAAATAATTATTATATTCCTGAAAAAAAATAGATGATCATTTTTTTAAGCAAAATGACCTTCATTTCTAATTACATTTGTTTTGAAACCTGGTCTGTAAGAGATATTAATATCATTTTTAAAGGTCATTTTACTTTGTAATAAACTTCAGTGTCAATTAATTTTTGTACTTCGATTAATTAATCTCTTTTTTTTAGAAATCTATGATCTTGATAATAATAAACAAATGAATCGAGGTACACTAAAAGATTAAGAAAGATTACTATATAGATTAGTAAGTAATTCCAATTACAGTCCGAACAGTTTAACAACAGTAATTATTTAAGATCTATCAATCTTTTTCATCATTTCATAGTATCAGAGGAAGTCCAGGCCCTAACATTTTTTAGCAATAAATAGTTAAACAATTAAGTACAATACATTACATGACGTCAATCAAACTAATAAACATTTTTTCAAAGTGGTCAGCTGAAGGAAATTCGAACTTCAGACCTCCTAAACACAAGCACCATCTTGCATCGGTTATTTAAAAGTTATAATATGTAAAATTCTCATAAAAATAGAAAGCTCATGTTTGATGACTATACAATATACAACAAATAATTATGATGTAATACATTTAAAAAAAATTTTTTTTTTATGTTTTACTCTACGAATTTTAAGTTAAACTATTGGGACTGTTAAACTGTAGTCTCTTTTAATCAATCAAATCAAATTTATTTAAGTAAATATCCATTACTTCAAATCGTCTTTAATTATTGTATTACCTTATTTTCTTCATTGACTCTGAAATTTGGTATGTAATCAACTATGAAAATAAGTATGATTGGTTGAGGTGAACTTACCCATAACTTGAACTTCAAGATTTCCTCTAGCACTGTAACCATGTGCATTTCGTGCAACGCAAGTGTAGGTAGCTTGGTCGCTTTGACGTTCAACGTTTTCAATGATGAGGGTACCGTTGGGGAAAACTTTCTGCTTTCGGTTGATCGGAAGAGTTCGGGTGTCACGTTCCCAGATGATGCTATCGATGGGTATCCAGCAACAGGGCATGTAACTCTGAGTGTTTCTCCGGCGACAATTGCTTTCTTGTCCATGTGACGAATGAATGGTAGACCGTAGACATTGAGACGGGCGGTATGTTCAGCTGATCCAACCTGCATTTAAAATTGATTAATGTTATAAAAATCTGTTATTGTATAATTTACTATAATTGTATTAATGAAGTGCATGCTTAATGTCTAAATTCGATTGGCATTAACATAACTTATATTTTCTTGTTTTTTTTTTTTTAACATTGTTATGTTTTCATATAAAGTTTATTAAACGAAAATTGAATTTTTTGAATTAGAAATCACATATTGATAGACTTTAAATTTCACCTTTGAAGAAGCAATACATTTGTACAATCCACCGTCATTTGTATGGATACTAGAAATGTTCAGATTTGAGACGACATCACCGTTGACAGTAACATATTGGCCGACTTGGAATCTGTCGGTGTTGGATAATCGTTTGCCATCGAGTTCCCATGTAATTTCAGGTGTAGGATTTCCACTAGCAACGCACTTCAGAAATACCATCGGACCTGGTTGGAGAGTTTCATCTTGGAATCCTGAACGAATCTGAGGCGGTTCAACTGGAAAAAATTGATATCGTTAATCAATCATTATGCATATTATATGGTTGAAAACAAAATGACTAAATACATACATCTGCCTCCTAATTTTAATTCTGCAGTTGACTGAGCACTCTCTTGATCATTTCGTATGAAACATTGATACATTCCTTTGTCTTCTTTCTTCACACTTTCAATTCTTAACACTGTTTCCTCGTGTCCAAGTTGTTTTCCGTCTTTCAACCAGGAAATAGTTTTGATTGGGTTGCCTTTGATGTTGCAAGTCAAAGTCGCGGGTCTGCCAAAGTCGATAGTTTGGGTATTGGGTTCAATTTCAGCTTCCAAAGGTGCTGTGACTGTCAATACGGTTTCCACACTTTCGCCACCAACTGAATTGTTCACAATGCAAAGATACTTTCCAGAATCTTCAACTCGAGCTTCGCGGATGATCAGGGTTCCACTGACTTGTCGAACGCGTTCATTCAGCTGGACTGGTTGACGTCTTGATGTTCCTTCGATGAACTTGTACCATCTGAAATTAAAATTCATATTAATAATCAGAATCAGGATATAAATGTAAACGTATCCCAAAATAATCAATTTGCGTTCATTTTTGAAGAATTAATTTTTTGATATAAATTAAAATTTAACAGTTTTAATTTGAATGGAAGAAAACTTGTTATTATAAAATTTGCCAAGAAATAATGAATGATTATATTGAAAATAGATTAATTTCAATTCAGTTCATATGATTTACAATTAAAATGAGACAAATGTATAAGTAATTAAATTGTAGTACGTACCTCTGAATCTTGTAGTCCCATAGAAAAAATTGTGACTTTTAGCATGCACTTAAATTACTGTTGTATAATACGACCATTAAACTTTCATTTTTTAAAGTCTACATATCAAATAATCTCAAGCAATTTTTATATTTCAATCCGGAAAGACATATCAACTATGTCAAACAAATTTGATGGTCGCTGTTAAAATCAAAGATGAAGAAATCAAATTTATCAATCATACCTTCATTTAGATGATTTAAAGATGTCTTACTATTGAATTACTTCTCCTATGAAAAAACGTTACGACTTTTCTAATGAACCTTCTGAATTTCTTTGAATTAACGAATCTTGTTTTACCATAATCACGAAACAAAAACCCTATTTCGAACAATATTTTACGTTCATATTTACGTATTCTATTCCAAGTAAAATTCAATCATCTGGGAGAGCAGAGTATTTAGATTACAAAGAAAAATTGTACCTTGTAAAGGGCACCGGCGAACCCTGAACCGCACAAAGCATAGCAACAACCTTATTGAAAGATACACTATGCAATTTTCCACCCTCATAACGTTCTCCAGCGATACGCGGAGCAACGTTACTGGTAGGCTCTGCAAATTTAAGACCGTGACAATAAACGAAACCAAAGACGCAATTGTTACCTTTTTGATGGAACAGGGAAACCTTGCACTGGACACAATAAACTAACAGACGAATTGTCTCGGACAAATTTCTTAACTACACTGATCTCCCTATCCGAAATCTGAGGCGGGACATTGATTCGAGAATCTGTAATCCGGTAATAGAAAAATGAAGACCGAAATTGGGTCTTAAATTGGAACAGGGGACCTGAACTATTTTATAGAACCATTCTTAATGTCGTTCGAGTTTTAAAAACAGCATTTTTTATGATATTTAAGTATTTAGAGTTTTACACCTTAAATCTACAACTTTATATGTACGTATGCAAAATGATTTGCTTCTATATAAATGCAGAACACGAAATGAGTTAAACGTTATTTAATCGAATCATTTCTCACCTGTACAAAGGTGCTGGATAAGCTTGAGCTTCACATAACAGCGTGGCTGTGCCATTAATTTTATTAGTCATTCTGATTAAATCAGATTTGGCTGGTACACGAGGAGGACTACTTCCCAACGGTTCTATAAAATTACGATTCACTTTGATGATAAGCCAGTTTAATTTGGTTGTTGTTTTTTTTTATTATTATTCATCATATTACTGATTTGAAGTCAACATCTTTTTCCCTTTTGATATACTCTTCAGTTGTCACCCTCAGATTCATCATTTAAAAAAAGGAGTGAAAAAGAAATAAAAACATTTAAAAAAATTGCACATCTGTTTTCCTATTCTAACTTTTTTCTGAATGAAATTTTGTTCATCACTTGCTCACCTGGAAAAAGGTGCAGGATAAGCCTGCGCCTCGCACAACAAAGTAGCGATGGCACCTGCTACATTTCCTACCCCATCTAATTTGGATCTCGCGGGTAACCGAGGAGGACTACTGCCCAAGGGCTCTAGAATGAATCATAAGGAATTTGCAATTCAAATTAGAACAGCAAAAGAAGCCAATACCTCAAGGTTAGATTCACGATTTGATTAGCCGATCAGAGTTATGATAATCTCAAACATTGCGGAAAAGATCTTTTGATTGACATTCTTATATTCTGTCCTCCTACCTCATTATTGGCAAGGGAAACGCTTGGACTGGACAGAGCAAGCTAGAAGGCTGATTTTCAGGGACGTGCATTTTCATGCCAATACTGGTTTTGTCAGACACATTTGGAGGAACGTTAATAGTGGAATCTGCAATGAATAAACAACAGAAAATAATACTTACTCAAATAATCAGTTGAACATTTTTTACTGAGAATGATGGGACAGTGTTAATTTTGTAAAACAATCTTTTATAGTTGTGTTTAAACTGTAACTGTACCTATACAAAGGGACTGGAAAACCTTGAGCAGGGCAGTGTAAAGTGATATTTGTTCTTATGGAAGATGAAAACCTCCGTAAATCGGTATCGCCAGAAAGTTGAGGTCTTGTACTCGAAGCTGGTTCTGATCGACAAAGTTTGATGTTTCAATATAATTATTAAAATCAAGCTGCTTTACCTGAATGACGGTACAGGGAACCCTTGAGCAGGACATAACAATGTCATTGCGCCTCCAAGCTTCGTTACAAATGTTTGTGATTCAGCCATAGAAGGAAACTTTGGACGAGCACCACCAAGTGGTTCTGATATAATTGAAAATGTTAACAAAAAATTAATACTTGACTTGAATTTTTCTTAACTGCCAATAAAATTCGTCTAGGAACAAGTACATATTTTACCTAAAAGCTGGGAAAGAGACCACAAGAGGCAACCACAAGGAACTGTGATTTGAACAATTCGAACTTTTCTGTTTATTTATTTTTTTCTACTTACTTTATCATTGGAACAGGAAAAGCTTGTGCAGGACACGATAATACGATTGAACCAGACGCTCGAGTACGATAACCTCGCAAATTATCAATAGTAGGAAATTTCGGCCTAGTTGCTCCAACTGGTTCTATTGAATACATGAAAACGAAGTTTATGAGCCTACGTCATTTTAAGGACAGAGAAAATCCTGCGAGAACAAACCCATTGCACTCACAACCACTTTTTTAAGCCAGAGTGTTTTTTGAACTTCCTGATCTATTTTTTTCTATTATTTTCTCACCTATGTGAAGGTGCTGGATATGACTGTGCATCGCACAACAATGTTGCAGTATCATTCGATTTCTTCTCTAGAACATCACCCTTAGATCTAGCTGGTACTCGAGGTGGAGTACTTCCTACAGGCTCTAAAATCATTTCGTTTTCTTTTTGTCTACCAATATACCAATTAACAAAGAATGTTAATCTCCTGAATACTTAAAGGGTTTCCCTGCATTAAAACTACAAATTGAAGTTACAATTTGAAAAGGATCATTTTGTGTGTGAACAGTCAATAGAAAGAAAAATTTGAACTAGAGAGCTACATCTCACCTAAACAGAGGAGCAGGATATGACTGAGCTTCACAAAGCAGAGTTGCATCTCCACCGAGTTTCTTTTCCATGACATCAACTTTTGACCTTGGGGGTATTCTAGGTGGACTACTACCTACTGGTTCTAACAAACAAAGTTGAATTCTCATAATATAGCCGAATTTATCCTCTTTCTAGAATGCTTCGAACAGGGTACTTGTTCAAATTTTCTTGTTTTAAATTCTCACCTGTACAAAGGTGCTGGGTACGATTGAGCTTCACAAAGTAAAGTCACGATACCTCCTTGTGGTTTTTCAGCAACGTCTGTTTTTGCTCTAGATGGAACTCTAGGAGGACTACTTCCCACAGGTTCTATTGATTGATTATAAAATTCAACTTTAGTAATTAACTTTTTATTGATTTTTTCACTCTTGCCTGGTGACTTGGATAGGGTAACCCTGTTTATCTCAATCGACCGAAGTAAGAAAATAACAAGACGGTTCACCTGTACAAAGGAGCAGGAAAAGATTGCGCCTCACACAAGAGGGTTGCTGCACGACCCTTTTTTCTTAACAAAACATCAATTTTCGTCCTGGAAGGCATCCTGGGAGGACTGCTTCCAACCGGTTCTAAAATACCAGCCAGACTTATCTATTTGAGATTACTTTTAATTGACTGAACCTGAATGTATGGAAAGGGTATCCCTTGAAATATGATAATTCTGAAACGTCTCTTATGTGCTCACCTGAACATTGGAGCAGGATAGGATTGTGCCTCGCACAACAAAGTAGCTACACCACCCTCTCTTTTCGTCTCTTTGAGAGCATCGTATTTCGATTTGGAAGGCATTCTGGGAGGAGTACTTCCAACGGGTTCTAAAATATCAACCGATTGACTTATTTGTCCGGGTACCATGTTTGTAACTGATCAAACCTGAATGTAGGGAAAGGGTTTTCCAGTAAGTTACATTTTCGCACGACTATTCAACCGAAGAAAGCTCACCTGAACAAAGGTGCAGGATATGATTGTGCCTCACATAACAAGGTTGCTACGCCACCTTCCCTTTTAATCTCTTTGAGAACATCGATTTTTAACCTAGATGGCATCCGAGGTGGGGTACTTCCTACTGGTTCTACAAGTTCAATCTGGGATTAAGAAAAGAGTAGCCTGAAGTTGGAATACGGTTTTGAATGCTGGAATTCTGGGATCAAAAATTACTTCTGAAGTGGGAACGAATTTCGAGGTCACCCTGGATCATTAACTGAATTGGAATGAAGAATTTCAAAATAAAATTTGGTGGCTTCAAAATAAACCAAAAACTGATTTCAAGAGCCACTAGATCCTTTTCTTACCTATAAAATGGAGCAGGATAAGCCTGAGCCTCGCAAAGCAAAACATTTGTTTCCCCTTGTTTTTTCACAGAAACAACCCCGTTCGATCTCGGTGGAACTCGAGGTGGACTACTTCCTACCGGTTCTGGGAAATTAATCAATCTCGTATCAAAACAATATGAAACGTCAAGATACCTGAAAATTGGGATCGGGTTCGCCTGAGCCTGGCATAATAACGCTATTTCCGTCTTTTGTGGAACGGTTAGAACACTGTACTTGGCAGTTATTGAGACTTTAGGTGCAGCACCATTCACGGGTTCTAAAATGTATTTTTTCAAAAGGTAACAATCTCGTTTAAATTTACCTCTATTCGAGTTTACTCTTATACCTGAATGTTGGAACATGACCAGATGCAAGAAACAAGAATTACGATCTTACAAAAATTCACTTGTTTGTCATGTACCTGAACAGAGGAACCGGATGAGCCTGAGCTTGACAAGGAATTTCAAACGCAACTGATTCTTTAGCCTGAAGCCATCTTTTCTGATCTCCAGTAACTGACGGAGCTTTGCTACCGACCGGTTCTTTAAGAAATGAGTGCACAATTTAAAGAAATCATTGAAAGAAAATGATTAGTAAAGATCGTATTTAAATTAGACAAATTGTTCTCGATGATTAATCGCTGTGTACAAGAGTTTGCTTTGCAATGATTAAGACAATCTGAAACTTTACCTGAACAGTGGTACAGGATATCCTTGACCTTGACAAACCATAACAACGTCAATACCAGATCGTCTCTCCATCATATTTCCCTTCTCTCCGATAATCGACGGTGCTCTACTGCCTATAGGTTCTGTTTCAAGAATTAACAATGCGTCAGAAGCTTTAAAATCAAACGTTACCTAAATATCGGAACAGGATGGCCCTGAGCCGCGCACATCAATGCAATATCAATCTTAGCCTCCTTCTCTAGCCAACCACCCTTTAATTCACCGGTTACTTTTGGCGACTTCATCCCAACAGGTTCTGATCGATGAAAAATCCAATTACCATTATACACAAAATCATGAGAATCCAAAATTACCTAAACAGTGGAACAGGATAACCCTGAGCCGAGCACAACAGTGGGATATCAAGACCCGATTTCTTTTCCATCCAAGCTCCCTTCAATTCGTTTGTGAATTTTGGTGACTTGCTACCAATGGGTTCTGATTAAGAAATATAATAAAAATAACGTTACCAACTGATTGGACCGTTCAAGTGTACCTGATTGACGGAACCGGAAACCCCTGAGCTGGACAGAACAAACTGATTGACAAACCAGCCGATCTGTCGAACCACGTTTGTTTAGCATCACTTGGAAATTTTGGAGCTTTACTCGACACCGGTTCTATGATTTGAAAAATGAACAAATTTAAAAAGCAAGCAAACAAACAAAATGTGCGTTGCTACGTGATACCTGGTCACTGGAATAGGATACGCCTGGGCGTTGCACAAGACTGCTATGCTCGTGTTCACTTTGCGCACCAACAGCGAAAGTTTTGCGTCTTCAGTGAAAGTGGGTGACTTGCTCCCTACGGGTTCTAGGAGGGTGATTGAAAGCATACAGTTGAGAGACGAATTGACAAGTACCTAGTAAACGGGACAGGGCTCCCCTGAGCGGCACAGAACATGGTGATGACTTGGCCCTCGCCACGACGGATCGTTCTACTCAGATCGTCGGACAACAACTTGGGAGACCTCGCTCCAACGGGCTCTGTAAATTTGCAACTGACCTTTGAACCTTACCTAAACAACGGTACAGGGTAACCCTGAACTGGACACGTCAAACCCGACGTCAAGTTACGAGTTCCATCAACGAACTCGACTTTCCGATTGGTCGGTAGTTTTGGTTTCGTATTTGAGGTTGGCTCTAGAACCAAAATTCAAAACTCTGATACCAGCTTTAGAAAATTGACCCAGGCGGGTACCCCCTTTTCAAGCACTCTATCAGTTTACCTTACAAGTGGAACTGGAAAACCTTGCACGGGACAGAGCAAAGTCGCAGTTCGAGACAAAGTAGCAACGGGGTTGGTCGACTTCACGTCCAGAGCTGTGAGTTTTGGCTTGGTGCTGGACATGGGTTCTGGATCATTCGAAACAATCTCATGTTACCTAATTTATTATCACCACTAATCAGGGACAGAATACTCCTGGTTCATACCACGACTTTGTATACGTCTTTTTGAAATTAAATTTTATAAACGATTTTCATCATCGCGGTTTACCTGAAGAAAGGAACCGGAAATCCCTGAGCTGGACAGTGCAGAGTTACGTTACTTAAGCGCATGGCTGTGAACCTGAGGAGATCACTACCACCCGACAGTCCACCTAACTGAGGTCGGGTGCTTGAAGCTGGTTCTATTTGGATGTTTTATAAACGTTATTCCCCAATTTTACGAACAGAGGGATTTAACTTAAGTTTACCTATACGATGGAACAGGAAACCCCTGTGCGGGGCACAGTAATGTCATTGAGGCGCCTAGAAGAGTTTTGAAAGCTTGCAAGTCCGCCATGGATGGAAATTTTGGACGTGCACTTCCCAGAGGTTCTAAGAAAATTGTTTTCGAATCGCACTATGTTAGCGTCGGTAAAAGAACTTTGGTAAAAAAGTTTATGGTTTACCTATACGATGGAACAGGAAACCCTTGCGCGGGACATAACAAAGTTGTTGCACCGCCAAGCAAAGTTTTGAAGGCCTGTGAGTCAGCTATGGATGGGAATTTTGGGCGAGCACTCCCCAAAGGTTCTAGGGTAAAGTATAAATAAATGTTAAGATACTCTGAAGACAAGATAGAGTATCTTTTTATCTTCATTTTCAAAGAGGTGAAAATTGAATGCCTAAAGTATTTATGGATATCAACCTGAAAGCTGGAAACATTCTTCCTAAGACGACCAAAACATTTGCAACAAAACTTACTTGTACATGGGAACAGGAAACGCTTGAGCAGGACACGATAGTACAACCGAACCAGCTGTGCTTGTACGAAAACTTCTAGAGTCGTCTATGGTGGGGAATTTTGGTCTTACAGCACCGACTGGTTCTGTATAAGAAGTTCAAATTTATAAATGTCCAAATTTTCGCAACCGAAACAAGGAACCCCTCTGGATGGTGTGCCTGCAATCCACTTAATGGACGCATCTCTAATCGAAGACGCACTAATAACTCTCAGTTAGATTCGTACCAAAATTTAAGAGAATGTTGTGCATACAAAAAAAAGTAATAAACAAAATCCTCGGGACATATAGCTGTTCCCTTTTATACCCAGAGTAACAAGAAGATAACCAAAAAGGGATAACTGTAAAGTTTAAAACCAACCAAACAGAGTATGATAGCCATACATTGAACTTACTTGAACATAGGAACAGGAAACGCTTGTGCAGGACAGGTTAAAGTTACAGAGCCGGCGGTGCTCGTTCCGAATCCTCTAGATTTGTCGATAGTCGGGAATTTAGGTCTCACACTTCCGACAGGTTCTGCGATTCAATAACCAATCATGAAACGAATTTTTAATCCAAAAAATAATACAAAAAGGAATCAAATTAACAATGTAACATCTCCTAGTTTTTCCTTTTTGGTTATTTGATAAGGCCTATCTTACCCATCCGAAGACATGTGACCTGGAGAGACTTTTTTCATTTTGAAAGTTAAAAACTTGTGACCGTCGAAAGGGCCAGTCATACCTAATAGATGGAACTGGGAAGCCTTGAGCTGGACATTGCATAGTAAAACTGCAATTTAAATTTGCCACCAGTCCATTTATGTTGTCCAAGCTTGGAAACTTTGGTCTTACGCTTCCCACTGGTTCTATGCAACGAAGAAAGCAGCTACTTATGAGGAAAATATAGTCTACGCACTCTACCTTGCCTTAATATTTTGTTACACTTAGGAAAAAGGTAAATTCACGACAAATTGTTATTTGCATTGTAAAAATTTACATTAAACAAACTTATTGTGAGTCCAACGTTTTTCTTCCGATATTTTAGAAATCAGTTCGTTAAAAATGTATCTGTATTTTTTTCTAATGTTAATACTAATTATGATGATAATTAATGTTTGTCAAAAAATTGGATGGGATTGAATCTTCGAAGCAGATGAGAAGAAAAATACGATAGAGGAGAAGGAAAATGGTTATGAATCGGGGTGACCAAACTGACTGGCTAATCAAAGTTCGTTTCGATGAATAGACCAAGATATTGACTTCACACAATTTTGCAATCTTATTTTCGCGAAAGCGATGTAAAACTCTTGTGTGGCGCGAGTGCATGGCACGTGCCCGCAGGGGTACCCTGTCCCAGCATTCAGGTAACACGCTAACGAACTGAATTCTTCATCAATCACATTTATCAAACTCTTTTTACTTTTTTATTCACTTGTGAATATAATATTCATATAAAGATTTTATAAAGTTAATTTGGTGCAAGGTGAAAAGTATGTTAGACATCAATTGAACACAAGTTTCTTTTCAATTCTACCGTACCAAATTATAATGTTTGTTAATTCAATTCAAGTCTTGTTAAATTCAAATGAACAACAACGTCTTTTTTAAACATTTAAACAATTAAATTAATAATAAAATAGGGATATGTTAATGACTATTACATTAAACATTTTTTCAAGGTAAAGAAAGTTTACAAAGTTCAACTGTTATTAATAAGACTAATTTTGGTTAACAGACCACTCTACTTACACCCAGTTAACTTTTTTGAAACACTTTGGCATCTTTGTGAAGATTGAGAAGAAATCAAGTCCGCTTGCGAGTTTATTTCCATAAATATATAAGCATGGTGTTTGCAATCAAAAATTATATCAAATTTCTTTTATTTCATTTTTTTTTTATATTTAATCATTTGAAAAACAGGGTAAATGTACCAGTGAATGGCCACCCATTTAAAATGTATTGTTGTTTATCATTGTTACTCAAATGCAATAGCCATTCACTGGTGCAGTTACCCAATTGTTTGTAAATTTTATAGTATAAAAAGTTTTAATTTTTGATCGCTTTTTAAAATAAAATGTCTGAAGCAATACACTTCAATCTTCAATCAATTTGAAAATTTGAATCTTCAATCAAATTTATAACAAATACGAAAAGATTCTGCATTATACAAAATTATCAGTTGAATAATTAACAAGATAGTAACGAAGATGTAAAATACAAACAACAAAATTATGGCCTAATTGCTATCAGACATCTTATTAATATAAATTTCAACATGAGCCTGAAACTTTCATTCATTTCATTTTCAACAATACAACTTTAATCAAGTTAAAGTTTTCAATAGAAAATTGTTATAACAATTCAAAATTAGATAACAAATTTTGTTATGTTTTTAAAACTTTTATAAAGCTTCAGACTCCAAGTTATCTCACCTTTTCATAAAAAATGCCTTAACGATTACTATCTCAATTGCAATATTTTTCAATATAAAATTTACTTTTTGAATTGAATTTTTGAATTTCTCTTAAAACTTGTACAAAGGCATCTTTTATGAACGGTAAAATGATATGTATGGATAACAATTTTGATACAAAATTAAATAAAAGTTAATTTACAACTTTAATCAATAATCTGAATTTAAATTTTTTTATGTTTGAAAGTTTGTTTGAATTTTGTATTAAACTTGTTATTTTGTTAATTTTTTATGGGTAACAGATGTTCTGACACTTACCAGTGATGACTAATCGTCCCTTGGTAGCTGAAAGCCTGGTTTCTCCAGTGAGCCGGTGTTTTGTGCGACATTGATATGTCTTGTAACCATCTTCCGGTCCTACATCTTTGATGTGAAGTTCTCCAGAGGGCAATACCAAGTATTTTCCATCTACAGAAAAGATCATTTCTATTAGAATTGCGCTCTCTTTTCTCGCGGAACACAGTATCATTATCTTTGATATCCCATGCAAATGTAGAAATTTATAAAATAAAAAGAATTCTTCTAAAGTTTTCAAGAGTTAAAAACTTTGAATGATACTGTTATCCACACATTGAACACAGTTACTACACACATTTTGGGAGCAATTATATATCAAACATTCAATAACAACTCTTATTAATGCAATTTTTTATTTTCAATTTTGTACCAATTTTATATTATTCATTTATTTAGTTTTTTGTTTTTTGTTTTGTAAATCGAAAAAATATATTTTTAATGCATTAATAATGAGTTACTGTTAATACGATTAACGACAAAAGGAGCTTTTGAAAAACACATTTGTGACTTAAAATCGTTCTTGAATTCTTTCGATCAATTTTTGAACTTTCTAGTTTTTAAGTTATTCATTTAATTTATTAATTAATAACAATTTCTTTTTAATTTTAAAAACAAAAATAGAAAAAGTTGTGCTGCATTAATCCAAATGTTAGTTTTATTTGATTATTTTTGTGTAATTTACACAATGATCTGAAATTACAATTGACAATGATTAACAACATTTGAAAGTCAATTAGAATGTTATCAGAAATTGTTGGAACAGAATGAACTACATAATCTGTACAAATCCTAGCAGACCTTTCGTCGTTGGCCGTAACATCGGGACTACCTTGTGATACCAATTTGCATGCGAACAAAACAAATTGACGGCGACGTCACAAAGTAGTCAAGTGACATAACCGAATGCTTGTTTTATAATCGCAACCACTACGGGACGGGAGCAGGAAATTTGGTATACGTGAGAGTGGAAAAGGGGAATTGTGGAAAGGGGCTGGACAGCGCGAGCAGCGGCAGTTTGACGTCTCCCGAATCTGACAGCAAAAATGCCCAAAAATTTTGAAAAATGAACGTCCCGTTGTGGTGTACCACAATTTAAAAAACGCAATGCAATTTTCCGTTTTGGTTTCAGCATTCTGAAGTGTTCCAAGCAGATACATTTGTTATGATCGAACGCAAAATTAAAACCTTATATTTTCAAAATTTTAACAATTGACCGTCTATTGTCAATCTGAGACTAAACATGAACCATGCAAGAGCGTCTAGAAAGACTACCGAGAAGACTACATTTGGACCGAAGACTCTTTTCAAAGATTTAAATTTTCGATTGAACTAAAATTATGTTTTTGAATTAGAAAAAAATTAGGATGGTTGAAGTGTTTGAGAGATATTTTGAGCAAAAAAGTTGGTTCAGTACGATATACCATAGTCAGATTTCGGATAAATATTGTTGGTTTCGTCCTCAACCCAAGAGTCGATCTCGACGAATTCGGCGACGAAGCTCGGAATATGACATTTGATGATGGCAGCATTGCCCCGGAGGACATGCTCATCCATCACGTTCACCGCATACCGCTGCCCGACAACTGCAACCAGACACCGGATTTAAAGCAAAACTCAAGGACTCCGTACCCTCGGACGGATCGTCGATCGAATATTTATCCCCGTTCGAGTCCACCCAATCCGCGACCTCAACATAGTCGCCCACAAACGAGGGTACCTGACACTTGAATATCGCCGCGTTCCCACGTATTGCGAACACATCATAAACTTGAACCTCAAAGTACTGTGACACCACTGCAATGACAAAACAACTTTTTTTTATACATTTACAAAAAATGAGTTTTAAAAACTGACTTTTGCACGCGCTCTTTCTAACATTGTCCAGTAGGATTATAGTAGGATTATCTCTCAGTAGAAATTTAAATGACTTCCATTCTTAAAAAAAATGAAATTTTTAAAATATCCTCATTTAAAGTTCTACTTGGAACTTGAAAAAGGAGGGCTGTCAAGTTCGGAACTTGGATCTATCGAGTGTACCATAATCCTCCGATCCAGTAGTGTAAACCGTTCCATCGCTGGAAATCCACTGGTCAACGTAGATGAACTCGGAAACAAAGCTAGGAATTTTGCATTTCATGATCGCGCTGTTGGCCCGTATCACGTACTCATTTTCAGCTTCGGTGACGTAAAACTGCGAGACAACTGGCCGCAGGAAAAAAAAACATCAAGTTTTAGAAAAATAGAAAGAAAAAATGACAAGCTCTGAGAAAGGGGACGACTAAAAAAAAGAATCTTTCTGTGCTGGGTATGGTACCCATGTCAACAGAAGCATTCGGCAGGTAGGTCTCTCCATCCTCTCGGATCCACGCCTCGACGTTCACGAATTCCGCGATGTAACTAGGGATGCTGCACTTCAAGATGGCGCTGTTGCCCCTGATCACGTACTCGGTCATTATTTCTGGGTTGTACGCTTGGGTCACAACTAAAGGACAAGGCGAGAACTTGAATTGATAGAAACTGCTAATCGGGCTCGCAACATCTGATTATATTAATAGTGCATCTTAACGGATGGCATTAGTTTCAATTGAACGTGACGGGAAATCTGGGTACCCTTATCTCATAACTGCCGCCGCCGCCCACGGGTCTCTATTTCTGGTTGTTGTATACAAAAAAAAGAAAAAGAAGAAAAAATAAAATTTGTCAGACTTAAATTTCAATTGTACCATAGTCGCTAGACGGCTTGTAGCTGCTACCGTCGCTCCCCTCCCACGAGTCCACCGACACAAACTCCGCGACGAAGCTCGGTATTGTGCATTTAAGGATGGCCGCATTACCCCGAATCACGTATTCCGAGACCACCTCGGCCTCGTAATACTGAGTCACGACTGAACAAGCGAAGTGCATACTCGGTTATATAAAAATCTCGATGACAATTCGTAATTTAAGCTGTAATGTAATTTTATAATTCAAGTTTGGTTGCGATGATAAACAGTTGGGTTCAACGACGAACGACTGCCAGGGGACAATTGAACATAGGTCTCATTGAGTTGGTACCGGTATCTTCTTTCGGGTTAAACATGTTGCCTTGATCGTCCTGCCAACCGACAACCTGTACGAACTCGCTTACGAAGCTTGGGATGCTGCATTTGAGTATCGCGGAGTTCCCTCGAATCACGTACTCGTTGTTCACCTCCGACTGGTAAAACTGGTGGACCACTGTAAATCCCGAGATTTTTTATTTTATTTCGAATTTTTATAAGCAAAAACAAGGTCCCTGCTGCGCTGTCAAACCCAATTCCAATGAGTGGTTTTCAATGTTTGGTTTATTAGTCTTGTAATTTTTTTTTTTTTCTGTTGTTGTTTTTTGGAGATGGTACCGTAATTATCGTCTCGTTTAAACTCTTCGTTCTGGTTGGTGTGCCATGACAAAACCTCAACAAAATCCGCTACGAAAGATGGGATAACGCACTTCAAGATTGCGCTATTTCCACGAATCGCATATTCCTTGTTGACATCGGTGTCGTAATATTGTGACACAACTAGATATAAAATATGTTACTAGAATATTTCATATTTATTGTAACTACAAAAAATGAAAACATTATTTAAAAATATATCAAGTGTAACATCAAACAAAAATCAAGTGTAATATTTGAAGTCAACTTGCGATATAAATAAATAATCTATAGTCAATGAACCTCTGAAAAGGAAAAATTGATTATGAAAAAAAAATTTTTTTTGCGCAATATAGCGTATTTAGATCTGAAAATATTAGAAAAATTGAACAAAAAACTTGGACAAAATGAGAGCAAGTTATTCCGATTGTGAGTTTCTTCAGTATCTAATTTGCAAAGAAAATCATGTATTGTAACATAGTATCTCAATATTATTATTATTATTATTATCAGTTAATCTGAATGATTTTAAATAATCATATACAATCCTGATACGATTTCAATGAGAAATAAGAAACCCAGATAAACTTGTTCCCACTTGTTGCATTCTTCATTTCATATACAGTCGAAATATATAGACAAGATTGAATTGAAATCAAATCTTTTATTTACTTTTCAAAAATTTGTGTATTTAACGTTCTGTGAGCGCAAAAAAACTTTTCATTGATAAAGTCTGCAATTGCCTATAAATATGCATATTTATTTAATTTAATTTCCAACTGATAGTGTAACTACATATTGTCCAACAAGCTTACAAATTTCTGTGAAAAAGTTAGCAGTTATTGTAACGGCAAACAGAAGACTTAATTCATCTTAATTAAAGTGAATTAAATCAAATAATTGCAGACAATATCATGAGACATAACACCATTAAATGATAAGTGAGAGATTAAAAAGAGTTAACATACCGGCTCTGACGTTAACATCGCGACTGTGCACAGATCCTACGGTCGATTTTGCCAAACAGATGTAAACTTGTGCGTGTACTTCCTGACGGTAGTCTTCAGCCCGGAATGGTGGAAACACTAGATTGCCATTCGGTTCAACCTGCAAATTAATCACAAATCAATTTCATTGTATAAATAAATTACAAATTCTATTTTATTAGACGGAAAGAATATTTTTAACCATTCCCAAAATAGTTAAGACTAAAAATAAATAGTTCACAATTGATTTTTTAGAGATGTTCGGTCTTGAAAATTCATCACGTTTTTCTAGGGTGAACCAGGGTAAACATGACACGTGGGGTGAAATATGATATCCCACATTTTTTAAAGAAACTGTACAAAACATTGTTAACCCTATAAGCACCGCGTGGGTCTGACAGACCCAGAGTATTTTTTAAACTGCAATTCTTGTTGAAATCCAATGATATGAAGGGGTTTCATGCTATCTTAAAAAAAGTTTAAGATCTCTATTAGAAGATTTTCATGAAGAACAGTTCTTTAATTTTTTGTTTAAAATGATAATTATTAAAGTTATGATGTTTTTAAGAACACGCAAATGACCAATTTTCTTTGGAACTTTCTTTCATATTATTGTTAATAATTTTAATATAAAAAAAGTAATTGCTTTGTTAATGATGATAATTCTTTTCCACAGGCTTTAAATTTTCAATATCTTCAATACATGTTTCTTTTTCAAATTACGGGTTGATGTTATAACATTTTCAGGCAGTTCGGGTCTTTCGAGGCGCGGTGCTTAGAGGGTTAAAATTTAGAAAACCTAACTTGTGCATGAGTTTATTAATTATAATAATGAATTTTACAATATTAATCACAAAAATTAGGTTTAAAATCCGAAAAAGTTATTTATAATTTCAAATTAACACTTCGATGTCACCTATACTCCAATTGCATTGAATATACATACAATTTTAATTTTGGAAAACGTTTTCCAAAAAAATTATTTGACAATATTATCGAGCCAAAATATTATATTTGTACATATTCATTAAAAGAAAGGTACATTAATGAAAAACATGAAAAAAATCAAATTATAACAAAATACTAATAATGAACTGTTAGATTGAAGCCTGTTAAGGTGATGCATAAGTCGTACAGGTGCGACAAAGATGGCGTTAACGATGCAACCAGTAATGTGAAAAAGACAACATCAGATTGACTTATGCATCACCTTAAGAATATTTGAATTTGAACATGAAGTAATATTGATTTTTTGATCGATCTGATTTTTTTCTAATATTGTTTTTAATATTGATACTAAAAATAAAATTTGTAATGAATGTTTTCAGTTTGAAAAAAAAAATTTGGCTTTTCAATAATTCTCTGTGTAACAAGTGTATTTTTGAATTTTTCTGGTTATTGCTAGAACCAATAAAAATTAAAAGTTTATACATTTTATTATGAAATATTATAATTTTATCATATCTGCACGCGACATGAAACTTTGAGCCCTATGAGGCGTCACGCGAAGTACTACTTTGCGCCCTTACACTTGAAGTGTGCTTCTGGGCGAGAAGTGAATACTTCGCGTCCCGCCATTTGAGACAAAGTTGCGTTTGACGTACAGATTTAAAACAAATAATTTCGCACTGATGGCAGGCGTTTTTTGCGCATAGCGCATGCGCCCGAGGTTGCGATGTGATTTTTCGTATCTGTTTAGCCGGCTTTCGATTGCCTTCGCAACTTCTAGAGTAGAACTTCTCGCCCGAGGGAGAGAAGGATTGCTCGAGGGACGCTCGCTAAACAGATACGAAAATAATATCTGGACCAGGAGCGCGACCGGTCATTAAAAAGAAAAACTTCTTATAAATAAAAAACAGATAATTTTTATAAGATTGGAGATGAAAATTGGATGGTGCATTGATATTTGCAGGTTCCTTGATGCATAATCAAGTGTTCATTAAAATACCTGTCTCAATCCGGGTACATCTCCAATTGCAGTTCCATCAGAGCGAATCCAGATGATGTCTGGTTGCGGGTTTCCTCTAGCTTGACATTCAATCACAGCGCCGGTACCATTTGAGAAATCGACTCGGTTTGGTGGTTCCTTCGTAAATACTGGTCCCATCGTTTCATCTTCGCCAAAAACATCAGTAACTGCAAGAATAAACATTGTCTTTAAAATGTTTAAATTCGATAAAAATAACAATCATTTAACAATAAATTAAAATAAATAAAAAAACAGAATTAATAATCCAAATATATTTTTTTGTTTAAATATAAAGAATTTCTGTGTTTTCTATGTTTATTTAGTATCCAAATTGATTTAATTTTTCATGATTGTTTAATTGGCTCTTTGTTTCATCAGTAAAGAAAATTTGAATAAGAAAAAATCGATTTTTCGATTTTCAAAGTTGTACGTGAAATACAGCCTCCTGAAAGAGATTACTGTGGTTTGTGAATGTAGGTATATATCTGCACCTGGCGCATATCAGGTTAGCGCCTGCTCTCCAAGCGTGGCAGATGCGTCTTTCTTTCATTCCGAAATCACTTTCTGAGCATTCTTTGCTCGACAGATGGTCCGAGCTGAGCTATATTATTTGCCTTATATTTTTCATGTTTACAAACGTTACAAACTACAGCCGCTTATAAATATCATCTTCTAATCACGAGTACTATTATCATATTAATTAATAACATAATTATTATCATTTATATATTTATACTTATTTAATAATAATCAACGTTCATTACTATTTTTTAATTTATTTTTTTCATACGTAAATAAAATTATGTATTTAAATTTAAATTCAAATTTATAGACACAGATGTTTTTGTTGGTGTTGTGATAAACTTACCAATAAAAGAAAAAGTAAGAACTAAGAGAATGGCAGTGAAAAAGGGCGAGCCCCTGTATCCTTCAGGAGCCGCTCGCCACATCCTGTTATTTAGCAAACGATCCTGTAAAAAAAAGGAAATTGTTAGTTTGTCGACTTTCAAACGGAACAATTTTCAATTTGTAATAAACATAGGTGGGAAAATAAATATAAAAAAGACAAAAAATGTATGGTAATTTTTTTCATATCGATTGTCCAAGAGTGCTTAAAGTTCAAAGTACTTGGCGAATCTAAAAATAGACATTTCTCTCATAGAGTGATATACTCAAATAATGCATTTTGATCAGACTAAGTGGTTATTACAATAATTATGACGCATGCTGTTATAGGTATACTAATACTTGATGACTTCGTATAACCTATGATATTCAATCGTTTTTTTTCTTCTTCTTCTTCTTCTCTAACTGAATTAATAATGATTTTCTATTCCAAAAAATCTCAGTATCACATTTAAAATTTAATTTGCTGTCATTGAGAGAAAAAAGTTATTTTGATCATAAATTATATTTTCTTCGCACATGCATATAAAGTTGCGAGATCACATGAAGTGTTATGTGCCGCACTTAACGGATTGAGCGATTGAGCTCGATGAAATTCGTTGGTGGTTATATACATCTATTATAATATAGGCCAACAAGTGCCGTGTAACCTGTTGTTTGTGAAAAATTCAGCTGTTCTATAAAATTTAGGTTGCAGAAAATTTCATGGAAAATAAAATGTCACTCGTTGGAAATTGAATTACAAATTATTTGTAAACAATTTTGAAAATTAATTATTAAACAAAAATTACCAAAATATTAAAATCTAAATTTGTAAAATTAAAAAAAAATATTTCTGGGATTGAAATCAAGGATAAAATAATTTGTTTTTAAATATGCAATTTTTGTCATTATAATAAGTGTTAACGAACTCATGACTTTCCAACTTGAACCAAGTTGTTTTCACTGAAATGGATATGCGGAGACACCAGGATAGAAGAAAGTGATCTAGTTTTTTTTCAAACCGTCATAACTATCTCGGATACACCGAGTACTATATTTAAACAAAACTAATTTGGGCCTAATTGGTTTACGTGTATGTCTGAAACGTCGATCCCTTTCACGCTGTTTTAACATCTCAAACTGATGTCTATTTTGATAGAGACAACCCAATTGACCAAATATGAGTCACTTATTAAACATACAAACAAATAATACCGCGAAACTTTACTCTGTATTGGTACATCCAACATTAAATAAACTCAATAATTAATAAATTACTATTTTATTTAACTAACGATTAATCAAAAAATAATTTAATTTAAAATTATTTTCTTTACAAAACATGGTTTGGCCAGTTTTATTACATGAGGGCAGAGCAAATTTCAACCTGTAGCATGATGTAATTTGATACAAATTATTAGACAGAATTACTCATTCATATTCAGTTCCAATATCAAATTCCTCCAAATAGATTGTTTACTTAAAAAAGATATGACAAAAGTTTCGTTTGTTGAAATTGTTGACAACTTTCTCGACAGTTTTGAAAGACAAATGCTTCCATCCTGTGAGTTAATAAATAATAAAACGAATCATTTGCATAAGATCATTGTCGGAATTTTTTACTTTGTCCTCATCTCATTTAAATTGAAGAACCCGGTAGAACCCACGTGCCATAAGGTATTCCACGCACATACGTTCGCCATAACGGTAACCAAAGATTTTAGTTGGTTTAAAATAACCCTGGGAGAACAACAAATGAAAATGAGAATCACATTTTTATCCCCCGAATAGTGCCAATTTCAACATTGATAACAGCTGCGAAATTGTTCTTGGCTGAATGTGAGATGAGAAAAACAAAAGCAAGAGGTATATGGGTGCGCCAAAATAAATTTAAAGGCGCGCGATGCAAGCTGCGTGTTAATTTTTAGCTGCGCCTGCTTGTTTGAACGAACAATAAATGATAAATAATGCAATGCAAATCACTGAACAAATGTCCCGCATTGTCTAAATACCTCACATTTCTTTTTCATCTTTGTATTTTCATAATTCTATCTTATTCACTTACGATTTTCCTAACTCATCTCTTTCTAAATTGTTTATTTAACAAATGTTGAAATTTACTTTGTTGTTCTATTTTTTTTAACTGCAAAAATATATGAAAATTCTTTTTTCAATAAATTACAGTTTTTAATTTCCAAATTTGATGAATCGAGTTTTAAAGAAAAGGAAAAAGAATGATAAAATGGTTATGAATATTATAATCATTAAGAATGGATTGAGCAGATAATCGATTTTAGTTTGGGAAAAATCAGAACTTTAGATAAGAGAAAATGATATGTCCGAGTGTGACGCAATTAATGAATGGACGAGAGTGTTTTGAATAAATTAGCGCGAATGTTATATAGCGGGAATCTTGTTCGAACGACGACTTTGAAAGGAGAGTGAGCGAGAGGCAAAGTGCGGGGAGGCGGCGACAGCCACGGAAGCTGAGCCTACGGCTACGCTGTCTTGTCGGCGGAGAGGCTCTCTCGGCCAAGTTTTATTGATTACACACACGCGCAACTAATTTTCGTCTCGAAATCATTCCCAGTCCAGTTTGACGATCACACCAACGTTATTCACCATCGCAGTGCCATTCCACCACAACCAACTAATTACGATTACGATAAATAATTAATTAATTCCAGAATATAATGTACATGATTACACGCATCTCAGCCAAATGAAAAGTTTTGATACCGCGGCTAACTGCACTTTCATCCTTTTATTTTCGTTTATTTATTACTTTGATTAACATTTTGATTCAACTCATTTATTCAACCATTTTCTAGTTTTACTATTCTTTTCATTCCATTCTCATTTCAAAACATCAAGAAGATGTATGAAACTTGTTTCAAAATATCTTTTATAACGAAGCAAACAAGAAATATGTACGTAATTATTTTCAATTTGAAATTTATAAAATTCCAGTGAAATCATTTGTACGAAAAATTAAATTTACTAAGCAAAAGAAAAATAATTGAAAAAAGAAAGAAATGAGACTGAATTTTGGGGTTTTGAAAATAAAAAAGGTCTGTCAAGTGTCTGTTGATTGTTTGTTTGTTTTGTTTTTTTTCATAAAAATATTTCTCCATGTGACCAATAAAAGTGCATTGTTTGTCCTAACTTTTTGTTTGCAAGGTCTATAAATTGCCACTCATGTAACGATATTCACAAGCCCACAAACAATCGCATGAATTTTATGCAAAGAACAATAACTGGAGCAAGTCACAAAGGAATTTCCTTCGCTGCTGCGGCCATTTATTGAAAATCGGCCTGATAAATGAACATCATGATTAGTTTCCTTGAACATCATTTTACTTCCATTATACTTTTATAGAAGCGCGTACGGGCATTTTATATAGTTGTGCTGCTCGCTGCGTGGGCTAGTTTATGCGACAACTTGTGAAATCGACATTTTTGTTTGGCCGTCTCTCTCTCTGTATAATCACGCGATTATTACACCTTCAATCGGAAGTCTGCAACACGGACGGGCAAACGAGATTTCAGAGTTATTTCTTTTTTTTCTTTTTTTTTAAGTTTCCGCTTATATAAGTTCGGTCAACTTTTTGACAAACGGATATCCGCTTGGAAGGAAAAAATTTATCGAAAAAAGTTTTCTTGGTCAGATCTGATGAACACAAAAGAAATTATTTAACGTCATTTTAAAACGTCATTCGAACATGTGTCTTTACTCCTATACCATTTTTTGAAAACTTGTTTCAAACATTTTTTCACTCTCACCAAACTTTTAACGTTTTTTTTTTTTTTTTTTTTTTAATTAATATGTTTTAGTTATTTATATTATAACAACTAAGTTATATATTCAACTATATTCGTATTAAGTCAAGTTAGTTATTTTATATCTCTGTATTGTTATTCATTTATATTTTTTAGAAGCTAAAAACAATGGAAACAGTTTGAATGTATTTCGTTTGAAAAGTTTAAAAAGCCTTGTTGTGTCTTTTAAATCTATTTGAAACATTTAAAGGGTCTTTTAAAACATTTGGGAATTTATAGAAATGAGAAAAGATGCAGTAATTCATGATTCAAAATAGGACATCGCATCAGCGTGAAAATAATGGTCGAATAGTGACCTATAGGACAGTCCCTTAACGTTCACAATAGGCGCGCAACGAGCACATTGCGAACATGCAATAAAATTATACAAAACTGGCCGTGAGGAAAAATTCTTAAAATTCTGATTCCTTCAATAGGAACTTTACAATTAAAGTTGTCTTCAATTTATTCTCACTGAATGTTACAATCTCAATCTGCAGTTGACAAATAATTATACCTTTTTTACAGTAGTAAAATTAAATACTTTACAAAAACTGTCATTAACTTATTACAAAACTTTGAACAATTGGAAATTGTAAAATGAATCTTGAAAAAAGGTTATAAAATTATACATTTTAGCAAGTGAATTTCAAATAGTATTTTTCCTATAGTTGAACTATTAAAAATATGAAATTAAGTTATAACGTTCTGGTATGTAACATAAAAAAGGTAACCGTGAAATTTAAGTAGTTCCACTTAACGAGCTTTTTCATGTAAAACTGCATCTGCAGTCAACTGGACTAATCTCACCTGACCTTGAAAAGAGAAAATTGTGTAAGGTGTGATAAAAATCATAAAACATTATCAGGAGTGTGAAAATAATGAAAGAAAGTGAATTAGTGGTTGTTAATTGTTATAGTAAAGTATGAATAAAGAAATTATAGGATCTCTTTGTTTTCACTTTGATAAGACTTTGGGACGGAACTGATTTAATTATCCTCTTCTAACCAAAACCAACATTCACTTTAAAAGTTAAAAATGTATTCAAATAAAATTCAAGAACATTAATATAGAAATTGTCAATTTAGAAACAAATCAAAATATTAAACAACAATGGTTGTATAACAATAACTAGTATTATTTACTGATTTAGATGAATTGTTTACTATCTGTCAAAAGTTTGCCACAGTCTTAATCATTACTAATGATTAAACATTTGACAGAAATGAAATAAACAAATCAACGAGATGACAAAATTGTTTACATTTTTTATAAAAAAACTTGACAGATTGTGAGATCGAATGCATTTTCTAGCAAGACTATTGAAAATTGATGAATAAGTAAAAGGTTATGATGCGATATGCGTTATTAGAGTTGTAAGCGGTCACATATGAGTCATAAGAAGACATAATTTTTTCATTACCCCTTATCTGTATTTATACTTTTATAGGTTAGAAAAGTGGAAGTGTCGTTGAGAAAAAAAATACAGCACGCTTGAAACACACGGGGCGCAGCCTCCCCTCCGTATGAAAACAAAGGAAATGTTAAAAAAAAAATCATCTCAGATGGCAGAGAACAAAAATTTGTGACAGTTATAATCTGTCGTTAGTGACAGAACGGGAACACCATTGCTATCATTCGTTCCATGTCACCCTTTGCAATCGAACTTAAATTAAAATACCTCGTGATATTGACCTCAGTTCGATGACATCCAACAATTGTAAACAAACACCTTTTTATCTCAATAATCCTTTTTTTAGAGATAAGAAATGTCGAGGCACCAAATGATCACATACGAAAACCATTATCACTCTCATGAGGTGATCCCATAAACAAACCAACCAACCAATTATAAACAAAATTCACCACCAAAACAATGAGAATCAACCCTTTTGACCAAGGTCAATCATTTTTTTTGTCAAAACACTGAAATCAAATTATTTTGTTTATAAACAAACACCATAACCAATGTGACGAAGGCACGCGACTTGCTTCGACAGATAAAATCGAACAAACAAGTCGATCTCTTTACGTTGACATTTTTTTCCTATCACCACAAACACAAGATCTATCCAGATGATTTTTAATCGAAGGCTGAATAATTTTTGCAACGAGATGAAAAAAGAAAACAACTGTAACACTCAACGTGCGAGGGTAGCTGCACACGCACCTTGGCACTTAAAATTGCTGGCAGTTGAGGTTTTTGAGCTGAATTCGGGTGCAAAAAGCACCTAAAAGTGTCGGGATTTGATCCCCCGACACCGACTTGACGTCTTCGCTGTCACGGCCCGGCAATTGTCAATTTTCGTTAACCGACACTTGACAAGCACGTTTACAGAATCTCGACTTGACACACAGCGTTCGAAACACTGAAACTGACGGAATCGCTCAGCCACGAACTGTGTGAGCGCCCCATGAGGCGGGACTTTGAATCAAGTCGCCGGCTGCAACGTTGCCACCGGTTAACGTTTGACAGTTGTCGCCGTTGCTTATCCGCTTTGAACCCTATGGGGGGTCACTTTAGTATCACTCTATATATACATCTAATACCATTTTCAATTTTTCCATTCTTAACAACAATAATTCCATTTTTTTTTCTAACTAACTTTTCTTTTTCATTATTTACACCACTGTTTAATTCGGTTTTTCTTTTTAAACTTCTTTTAATTTTCGTTTATTTGCAGAAATTACACTTATCTGTTTGACGGTTTTTTAAATTTTATTTTTTATTTATTATATTTATTAAGGTAAACGTACCTAATACGGTTATAGTGTACCTATTAGTGTTAAGTTTGTTATAAAACTGATTTTTTTATTTTGGATAAATATTAAATCATTTGAAATGCGTGAAGATTAAATGATAGATTTCCATTAATTTTAATGAAATGTCTTGCAAAATATATTTTAAACAAGAATAACACTAATAGGTATTATAACCGTATTAGGTACGTTTACCTTATTCTCATTTAATTTTATATGCATAGTTTTAAACTAATTTAATACTTAAGATAACTTTTTGTAACAAAAATAAAGATGCGTCATTTGGAATTTTTGTTCTACTTCTTTTTCGTATCGTATAAAAAAATATGTAGTTTTAATTTTGAATTTCGCGCTTTTTTACAACGACATCTATATGTTTCAAAAGAAGTTTCAATTATGAGATAGAACTCGGTAATCTATATCTAGGAAGTCAAATCATTTTATGCCTTGAAGACACATGTTTAACAATGTGTTTAACCCCTCGACTGTAATTGAAAAACACTTTGTCTATAAACGGTCTGAACAATTTAAAATAATCAAATATGACTGAAGAAACAGTGGATAATACAGAGGAATCTGTAGAAAACACTGAAAAAAATGAGAATGTTACATGGAAGGATCTGGTAAGTCTGACAGGAAATTCTTTTTTATTTCTAAATATTGTCCTGATTTATAACCTTATTAAAAGTTTAATGATGATTTCGTTTAATTGAAAATGTTTTACTTTGATTGAATATAAATTTTCTACACAGAGAGTCAATATATAAAATTATAATTGAAAGTTTATATCAGTTTCCCATACGCAAAATTGTGTTACCAATATTTGTATTTATTAACATTTCTACAATTTGATTCAATAAATTAAAATTATTTGTTTAAATTAGGGGCTAGTGGACACTCTCTGTCAAGCTTGTGAAGAATTGAAATGGCCTGCGCCAACAAAAATCCAACGCGAAGCTATTCCTTTAGCTTTGCAAGGTTAGTCTTGTTTACCATTTTGATCTAAAAACGTTTAAGTTATCGTTATTTATCAAAATTTTATCAAAATGTTTCTATCCATCCAGGCAAAGATGTAATTGGTCTTGCAGAAACAGGATCAGGAAAAACCGCAGCTTTTGCTCTGCCCATCCTACAAGCGCTATTAGAAAATCCACAAAGATATTTTGCTCTCATCTTAACTCCAACCAGAGAATTGGCTTTTCAAATTTCAGAGCAGATTGAAGCATTAGGTAAATTTTAAAGCACCAAAATTAAAACAAAAAATGAATGGAAAAATTAAAACGCAGTCATTATCATTTTTCGATTTTATTTTTCATTTTTCAGGGTCATCAATCGGTGTGAAATGTGCAGTTATAGTTGGAGGGATGGACATGGTCTCTCAAGCATTAATATTAGCTAAGAAACCTCACATTTTAATATGTACCCCTGGAAGATTAGTGGACCATTTGGAAAATACTAAAGGATTCAGTTTGAGATCTTTAAAATTCTTGGTCATGGATGAAGCTGACAGAATTCTCAACATGGACTTTGAAGTTGAGGTTGACAAAATTTTAAAAGTCATCCCAAGAGAAAGAAGGACACTTTTGTTTTCTGCAACAATGACAAAAAAAGTACAAAAATTACAACGTGCCTCGCTAAGAAATCCATCGAAAGTTGAAGTCTCAACAAAGTACCAAACTGTTGAGAAGTTGCAGCAGTACTACATCTTTATCCCTGTCAAATTCAAAGACGTGTATCTTGTTCATATCTTGAATGAATTAGCCGGTAATAGTTTCATGATTTTTTGTGGCACTTGCAATAATACCATGAGGACAGCTTTGATGCTACGCAATTTGGGAATGATGGCAGTTCCTCTGCACGGAAAAATGTCTCAGAACAAACGGATAGCAGCCCTGACGAAATTCAAGGCTAAGAATAGATCAATTTTGATATCCACCGATGTTGCCAGCAGGTCTTTAACAAATTTATTCAATTTTTGCTTTCAATTTCAACAATTATTTTCATTCTAATAACAACTTTTGATATTTCAGAGGTTTGGATATTCCCCATGTCGACGTTGTTATTAATTTCGACATACCTACCCACAGCAAAGATTACATCCGTTAGTAAAACACAGCTCAAAATTGAAACTTGATTACAAGTCGTAAATAAAGAATAAAATAAATTTTTATTTATTTTTTTAGATCGAGTTGGACGAACAGCCCGAGCTGGCAGATCAGGAAAATCTGTAACGTTCGTCACTCAATATGATGTGGAACTTTATCAGCGCATTGAACAACTGATTTCAAAGAAATTGCCACTATATCAAGTTGAGGAAGAAGAAGTTATGTTACTTCAAGAAAGAGTTGCTGAGGCTCAGCGAATTGTTAAAATGGTACATTCAATTTATGAAAAAACAATAAATTGAAATATATCAATACATTTGTGATAAACATTGAAAAAAAATTCAACAATTTTTCTATTGCAGGAAATGAAAGACCTTGAGGAGAACAAAAAATCTAGGAAAAAGAAAAAATAAAGGAGGTGATGATGAAGATGATGATACTGAATTATCCACAGGAGTAAGGAAAAGGTTTAAGGGCAAAGGAAAGCCAAAGGGCAAAAGAAAATAGATCAAATAATTAATCTTGTAATTTCACATTGTTGGAATAAAAAATATTTGTACAATTTTTGAAATCGCCAAGGGGTTGGAAACTCGTAACTCTTCCAATAAGTGTTCAAAGAGTACTTAGAGTTCCAACGAGTACCAATGAGTAACCATGAGTATCAATGAGTACTCACGAGTACTAATGAGTGAGTAAGAGTT
>JAAMPD010000410.1:87269-108783 GCA_025266255.1 Trissolcus basalis | reverse complement strand
TAAAAGTCCCAACACAACACAATTATGAAATGTTTATCTTAGTTTCTCGATACTATATCAATTTATGTACGGAAAAAACATAATCACGTGATTCTCTCACTTTTGTTTAATATGCTGACAAATTTTCATTCAATTCAATGAAGTATATTTGTCTCGGTAACCTCCCCCGTTTTTGAAGTAGTAAGCTCCATTGCGATATCACCTTAAATGTCTGAATGTTTTGTTATTGTTTTTTTTTCATGTTTTATTTTAAAGTCAACTTTTTAAAATAAGATTGTTTATTTTCGTAATGTTTTTATTAGATGACACGAATTAGGATCCATCCTTTCAGTAGCTTTAGGAGTATAGTCTTAGAGCTTCAACTATTAACAAACTTATTGACTAATAAAATGTTTTCTTATAGTTATTCTTACAGGAGATCATCACGCGATCGCGACATGGACAGGAGACGAGGCATGGATCGATTTGGAGGCAACATGAGACCACCTTCTGCACGTAGAGGTCCTGGAAGGAGAAGGTATTTGCCACCCCATAGACACACTTACTTACTTAATTTAAAATCTAAACTCACATGTTCATTACAGCAATGCACCCTCAAGATTCCCTGTCATTAATCAGCGCCAGGCCTGCTACTTCTTTTAGTACGAAAAATAAACTTTCACACCAGTTAGTTATGAAATTCACCAAGTAAAATTGTCCAGATTCAAATATTGCATTTGAAACGCTGGTTTTTTAATTTTAACATTTAATATAAAAATATGTACAATGAAAACCCCCATTTATAGATGAAAATTTTATCCATCTTATTATTTTATTGTAAATAACATTTGTTTTCATTTTTTACCTTTAGTCCTTTGAGGGGAAGGAGTCCAATGAGATATCACCGAAGATCGCCGAGCCCAAGACGCAGGCGCTCACCGGATCGTAGACGCAGGTCACCCGACCGTCGACGTCGCACACCTGAACGTCGTGACAGTCGTCGTCGTTCTCCAGATAGAGACCGTTCGAACAGGTACGACCGGGACCGGTCCAACTCTAGAGACAGATACAAGAGGGATCGATCACGAGATCGCCGCGACAAGGATCGTCGTTCGAGATCTCGGGACCGCAGGTCATCGCTGGATCGATCCAAGGATACGAAACGATCTCCAAACCGAGCGTCGAAGGACATTAAGGATGTCAAATCGAACGACAAGGTGAAGAAATTGGACGAAAAGCCGAAGAAATCGACTGAAGCGCCTCCGAGGAAGGAAGTCAGGAATGGAAGGTCCAAATCCAGCAGCTCTCAGAGCAGCGAGAGTAGTTCGTCGAGTGATGATGAACAAGCTTGCAGGTAAAAAGGAAACAGATTTTTTCGCAGTGATATTTATAATTATTATATTTTGAATGTATTGACGTTGGAGGACGAATGAAATTGTTTTGGATTTGATTTTTAAATGATGATAAATATTTGGATTAGGAAATCTACGGACAAGCCAGCGTTGGACAAACATGATCAACGAGACAAGGAGCGCGAGCATCTGGAGGATTCTAAGAAGAGAGAGAACGAGCGTACGACCAAAGAAGAGGTCCTGAAGAAAAGCGATAAGGATGCAAAGAAGGATCTCGCTTTGCCCAAGAAAGAGCTCATGTTATCGGCGCCGACTACTACTATCGCTGCGACTACAACTGTTTCGCCAAAGAAAGTTCCGGCTTCTTCGCTTCCTATTTCTAGACACAGGGTAATTAAAAAAATTAAACATTTTTGTTTTTTCAATAAAATTTAATGATGATGATAAAAACTAAACACCGAAGCGAAAATCAATATTTAAAGTAAAGTTTGTAAATCAATAAATATTTAAATTTTGTTTCCAGTTCTCAAGAAGCCTTTCAAGAACACCATCACCATTTAAGAAAACCGAAGATATTATTGCTGCCAGTAAATTCAAACAACTTTCATCCAAGTAAGTAGTGTTAGAACAATTTGAAATATTTGAAAAGGTTGTTGAGATAAAGAGAGATAATTAAATTGTATTATTTTTAGGGATGAAAATAACAAGGTTGCATCTCCTAGAGTAGCGGAAACTGTTCTATCAAATACTGATAGTTCGCTAAAGAAGGATGATAGAATGAGACCTCTGAAACCAGTGGATGATAAGAAATCATTGCACAAGCCTGAATCAACTCTGGCCAAAAAGATGATTGAAAGTACAAAGAAAATTAGACGGGAGAAACGTAATCTATCTAGCGATAGCGAAGATAGCGATGACGGTAAATATCAATGTTTTTGAAAACGTGAAGCTTATCTTACCTTTTCTAATTCTAATTCTAATTTGTACGACTGAATTTGTGTTTGCAGAAAAAAAGAGACACAAGAAAGTTGACAAAGCTAAGAAGTACAGGAAAACATCAAGCGACGAAGACAAATCTGATAAAAATTCAAGTTCAGATTCTGAGAATGAAAAAGAGAAAAGTAAACGTTCAAAGGATTCCTTGCAACCTGGTAATAAATCATTAAATTAAAACCATTCTGTATATTTAAATTCAACATTTAAAACTGTAATTGCATAATTAATAATTTTTCTGTTTTTAGTTATTAACGATAGCAGATCTAAAGATCGCAGTAAAGATGCTAAAAGACGTGATTCCTATGACAATGATTCTAAAAAACGTGCCAAAAAAGAAACTGAGGAGGATTCAAAGAAAATCAGGAGGTCACGAAAAAACTCATCTTCCGGAGATGAGGATTTTTCGCGCGTGGCTAAAAAAGGGTAACAAATCTGAGGATGAGAAGTCTAGGTCTCGCAAACCTAAACGCGACTCTAGTTCCGATGATGAACCGAAAAAGTCACGCAAACATAAAGATAGCTCCAGCGATGACGAGCGGCCACGAGCCAGAAAATCTCGTAAGGATTCAACCAGTGAGGATGATAGTCGTCCTAAACCTAAGAGAAGCAAGCGGGCTTCGAGTTCAGATGATGATGAGGTCACTGAAAAGGAAACAAAAAAGAAACGTAAAAACGAAGACAGCAGTGACGAGGAAAAGTTGAAGAAAAAGAGAAAGAAGAAAGCCAAGACTAGCACCAGTGAATCTGAGGTACGATTTTGAATGCATTTTCATTTAAGATGAAAACTTTATTCTGGGATTTGTTTTTTGTACCGAAATGTAATTTCGTTTTTTGTAGTAAAAAAGAAGATGATGTATTTTTAGATATTTGTTGCAAGTATAACAAATATTGTCTTATACGTATTGTTTAATAAATACGATTTGTTCTATTTTTTATTACAATTTATGTGTGTTTATTTTTGTGAAGCAGATATTAATGAGGGTATGATTTTTTTCAGGATAGCGAAGTAGAAGAAAAGAAGAAGAAAAAGGAGAAGAAACACAAGAAACACAAAAAACACAAGAAGCACCGAAAACATAAGAAGAAGAAGGCGGCAGACTCGGAAGAGTCGGACGCAAGCGACGGCAACACAGAGGAGATCGAGAAAAAGTTGCGAGAAAAGGCACTCAAGTCAATGAAAAAGGGACACAGCGCTGAACGAAGTGACTAAAATGAATGGCGCACCCAAGTTCGCGTTTGAATTCCGTTTGTTTTTTGCACGTCCGAGACAGTTGTCAAGTCACACCCAGACACAGCGCAATTTTTACATACCTTTAGATTGAATTTCACTCTAGCTATGTAAAATGTTAATGTACATCTTGCAACCTGTTTTCATTTAGTTTTCTTAAAGAGTGAGATATTAATGAATTGTAAAAAATCATTTTCTGACGTTCCAGCTGTTATTTGACATTTCAAATTTGAAATTTGGAAAACAGTAATCATCACTGGAATTTTATGTAATTTCAAAAGTCAGTAACAGCGTGCGTTACTTTTTTTCTCGATACAAAGTTTTTTTAATTAAACTTATAATTATATACATATTAATCTTTTGTTGTAATAACTTTTTCCATCCGGAGAAAGCTGTGTGACTGAGTGTACAATTTTATTAATGCATTTGCAACCTGCACGATTATTTGTAACGTGCCTCACACGTTTGGATGGTGCATAATCATACAAAAGGTTACAAAACGTCATGAAAAGTTGATAAAATGAAAAAAGGAGAAATGAACTGGGTGCAAAGTCAGTACATAAGTAATAGAAACACATGACGATGCCCTTCAATTACACGAGTTTGTTTAATTCAATATCACGTCTTATTAATGACGTTCGAACATATTGTAATATGTACTTAGTTTGTATGTATTATGTATTTCGTACACTATAATTTGAATAAAAGAAAAAAAAATCAATTTAGTGGTTCATTAATTTTCCTCACGATCATTATCATTTTTATTAACTATTACTTGTAAAATATAAAAAAATGTTGTCAGTTTAAATTATTGTTGAGTCAAAGTGAATATTTCCGTTCGTTTGGTTTTGAAGATGTCGCTACTTGGTAAACGTCAATACAAGTTGTTTTGTAGGTTATGAGAAGGAGCGGCAAGCAAATGATATGTCAAATGAATAGTTTTTTGATTAACTTGAAAAATGGGTATTCTAACTGAACCAAAAACAGGAAGTGGAAAGCTGGTTAAATTTGTCACAAAATGGGAAAAACCGATGTGCTATTTCCTATACGTTGCTGGAATCGTTTGGCTGATAAATTTAGCTAATCCTGACGTTCACGACTGTAAATATATCCTTAATTCCTTTTTATTCAAAATTAAATAAAAATAAATTTCAAGAAAAGAAAAACAATAAATGATTTGAATTCAAATATTTGCACCGAATGGAATTTGAAGAATACATTTTCTTTCAGATACTTATTTTTCTGAAAATGCTCTTTTACCCGGCCTAGTCAAACGGGAGAGCAATTTGAAAGCATCTGCAGAACGATTCCATCGAGAATTAACAGCAGAAAGAGAAACCCACCCTGATGTCACACCTTATGCCTGGATTCTGGCAAAATTTCATAGCCTGCATTTAGATGTTTATACCCACAATTTCACATTGAATTATCCATTCCAGAAGGATCAACAAGTTAGTTTTATAGAATGAAATTAAGAAAAATGTGTAGTTTAAAGATGACTGAATGAAAAATTCAAATAATATTTGTATTCGTTTGTATTTACAGTATTATGGCCAGAATATTTATGGTATTGTACGAGCTGCAAGAGCAGCCAGCACTGAAGCTATAATCATCAGTGCTCCTTATCGTCCAGTCAGCAGCATGCATCCTGACACTTCGCCTTCCATAGCACTACTGCTTGCATTTGCTGAATTTTGTCGCAGTATGATTTTTTATCTAATTTTGTATTTTATTTTAAATTCAGTTTCAGTTTATAAAGTCGTTTTTAATTTAATCTCTTTTCAATAAGAAAGTAACTTTGTGTAACTTTACAAAAAATTCTAATTTCATAAAAATACTCTACTAGTTCTCATAATTTCATAATTTAATTACTATTATATTTATCCATTAATTCAACATTTTTTCAATACGAAAATAATTTTATATAACTTCACAAATAATTATAATTTCATAAAAATATAACTAGTTTTCATAATTTTATATTTTCATTTCTGTTATAATTTATTTGAATTCAATTATATGTACATGTTACTTATGTTACTAGTAATATTATTTATATTTTTAGAGCAAAATTACTGGGCCAAAGATATAATTTTCCTCGTAACCGAACATGAACAGTTGGGTATGCAAGCTTGGTTGGACGCCTATCACGGTGTAACTAGTGGCGTCGAAGGTGTTTTGGAAGCTGGAGATCTGCCAGGCAGAGCTGGGTCCATACAAGCAGCCATCAATCTTGAGTTACATGCAATGACCATCTCTTCAATAGACGTTAAAGTAATTGATTGACCAGTTAGTTAAATATAAAAACCTCTGACTAGATAAATGTTCGACGCCCATGAACAATGAAACATTTCTGTTTCAGGTCGAAGGTTTGAATGGTCAACTACCAAATTTGGATTTGTTCAACCTTGTACAGAACATGATCGTTAAGGAAGAAGTGTATAGGTCTTTCCAAGGTCGCATGGGTCCAACCGACAGAGAAGTTATGAGGAGTAAATTCAAAAGTACTATGTATTATTTTCAAACTATGATGTCCATGATTATGAATCAAGCTACAGGAATACCTACTGGAAATCATGGTTTATATCATAGGTATTGAAATATTTTGTAATTATTTATTATTTAGATTTTATAGACACATTTTAGATATGTTTTATTTTAGATTTATTTACTTTCTAGATTTGGAATAGAAGCAGTTACGTTGGAAGGATTCAAAGACACTCAACCAAACTTCAGTACAAATTTTTACAAAGTTGGTAGAATAGTTGAGAGTATAGTGCGTTCCTTGAATAATTTATTGGAACGGTTCCATCAGTCGTATTTCTTTTACCTTCTCCTTTCCGCTGACAAATATGTTTCGATAGGTATTTCATTCTGAATTTTATTAAACTCAATTGTTCGAAACTTTGTTGAATTTATAATTAATCAACATTCTTTTTATTTGCAGCTTTATATTTCGTATCTCTTGTACTTATAACTGCGGGTTTATTCATCAAAGGATTCTGTGCTTGGACCCGAATGCAAGACACTTCTCTGAATAATACCACTGCAAAGAAGAAGAAAAATGATGACATTGTTCAAGTAAGTTTGTCAGTTGAAACTCATGGAAAAGTTATTTGAGAAAATATTTGTTTAATGTTTGGCTTCCTAAAATTTTGCAGCCAGACAGGATGGTTACTCAAACAGTTAACTTTGATATGGGAAGCATTGCATCAGAAATCTTATGGGCTCACATAACAGGAGCTGCACTCATGACAACATTTCGAACATTTGTATCGTATGTTACGAGGAATTACAACTTCAAAACGGAGGACACAATTTATTATGGCTTCGCCACAATTACTGCTTTGACGATATTCGTTCCCATAATAACAAAACGATGGTACGTTTTTAACTTGAAGGAAGTTTAGCTTTTTAAATAAAGAAGTATACATCAACTATTATTTTCTACAGGTCACAAAGATACAACAACGTTTCACTCATCTGCATTTTTACATCGGTTGAATTTGCTACTGTACTTTTGTGTACTGCCATGCACAATTTTTCTCTTGCTCTGATAGCAGGAATCGTTTATATTCCTGTGACTCTAATGATGGGACCAAAACCATTGAAGGGATCTCGAAGGTATTTAGAACAAATAATTTGAGAATTAAATAATTCGTTATTTAATTAGGATAAAAGTAAGGTAAATGGCCCAGTTGGCAACCTGTCCATAGTGAATAACATAAGTTGTACAGCATTATAAAAATTATTCTGATGTAGCACATTTCTCAAAAAATATTTTGTGAAAAGAGAATGTTAAATTTTGAAAATAAGTTATGAAATATAAATTCATTTAATTTTACAGCTAAATTTGTGGTTTGTCAAAGGTAGTCTTTAAACTTCGGTTGAGATACTGAAAGCTTAAGTAAATGTACCTTACTTAACTTTACTTATATAACTTTCTAATTAAATTTTGATAAAATAAATTGATAAAATAATTTTATATGAACCAACTGATATGTACTGACAGTGTATTGAACGAGACACTAACCGGGTCGTGCACTATTAGGAGACTCAGTCTCAGACTCAAAGCTGTCATAAATAGGGTATTTTGTTTTTTTATAAACTGGTGCTATTTATAAATTGGGTCTAGCCTTCAACACGATAACAATGTTTATCATAAATTGATTGTTCATACATTTCCCAACAAAAATTTTCAATAGTAAAAGTTATATATTCATTTCAATTCATTTAACAGTTATTAATGTAAAATTTATTATTACTGTGTGTGAGTATGTCTATAATTGGGTCATTTACCTTATTTACTATATATAAAAAGGTTCTATGTAATAAATTAATTAATAATTTGTCTTTTTTAGGTTTAGGAAGTTGCTGTACATCGTTTGGCCACTTCTCCATCCATTCGTCGTAGTATCTGTAATTATTGTTAGTTACACTTTCTTTCATTTTTCCGAGGAACCTTTCATGGCAGTACTTTCTCGATCATTTCAAGCCACTAAACATGCATTCTTGTATTCATTGATCGACTCCATGGTCTACGGTAACTGGTTATTTAACATTACCGTCGCTGTGATGCTTCCAATCTGGTTCCTTTATTGGAACGTTTTTAATGTTAACATCGCCGTAGAGTAAAGAATATTCCATTTTTAGTCGAATAAATTCAAAATTTGAAGAACAAATTCTTCGGAATTTAAAATAACTTGTAAAAATATGAAGAGAAAACGTCAACTGAGAAGTGATCAATGTTTTAGTCATCAGTTCATTGTTGCTTAAGGATTTTTTTGATCTAATTGATTCAGTTTGATGAATTAAAACGAAAAATTAATGATGTTTAATCATCAATTCTGCAATTATTTACAATCATAGAAAATCTAAAAGATGTAAAAGTTTGAAATTAGTACTGATTTATTCGGTGTTTTTTAATTGTTATTAAATAGTAACTGCAATTTTTATCATAAAATGACTTACCAATTAATTTGAGTTTTATGAAATTTTAAACGTAGTTTTTCATGTTTAAGAAAAACCAATTTGAGAGTGCATGATTCTTCCATCGTTTTATTTTAATCATTTTTTCAAGTTTACATTTCTTATAGTTAAGAATTATAATGAATTAAAGAAATAGAAGTTTCCTGTCTAAAATAATGCTTCCAAAAAATAAGAAAAGTTATAAACTAGTCTTCAGCTTACATTAGAAAATAAGGATTCGACATTTGTATATACAATTACTCTTACGAAACAATGCAAATTAAGTTGTATAATTGTCTCAGGAACTGATAAACTTTTATAAAATTTGAATAAAATGTACAAAACAAAAAAGTCACACGTTGTTATGACGTTCACGTATAATTATTAAGGGACATTTAAAAAAGTAACCTGCATGTAATGCAAAGATACATGTAATTCAAAACGCATGGGGAAACAGTCTTAACTTCTGCAAATTTCGTGGTGAGATAAAAAAGAAACATTTCACATGATTGATTAGCAGAATCCAACGGGTTGAATGTGCAATTAATTCTCTTGTCAAAATTATATCAAGAAGACCGTTTCACCATGTTATACAAAATTTCACACAAATTTCAACTCGACATGAAATGTCCAGACAAGTTGTTTTGTCAAACAAACTTTGAAAACTTCAAAAATATTTAAATAATTTCACATAAAAAATGTCACATCAAAGTATAATTGAAAACAAAATTTTTCAAAAAATATATCCACAAATTATCTATCAATATTTTTGACATTGAGAGTGGAAATAATTTTTTTTGAGTTTTAGAAAGTAAATCAGATTTTCGTCTCTGTTAAGAAAAAAATTATTTTTCTCCCTAGTGTGTAAATGTGCTTTTTACTTCCTCGAGAGAAAATATTCTTCTTTTTCTCTGATACAAAAATGGTCTTATTTTTAAAAACTTGTATATCATGATTTTCTCGGGAGAAAAATAACCTGTATGAACTTTTCTTCCTCATTGAGATAAACAATTGAGGCATTTTTGATTTTTTTTTTATATGACGATCGATTAAGAAACTTTTCCCACCAGTCATCTACCCATCAGAGTGATATCTTGAAAAAAATATCTCGGATAACAAGCAAGTATAATCTCCCCTACCGTGACTCGGATCAAGAATTCATAATAAATTGTTGCAATCTGAGAGCTGATGTATACATTCCAGCGCTTACACCACTCTACGTAATTCGTATGTATCTTTTTATTGATAACCTTAAGCAGCATCATATAGACTGCTGCACGCGTCACATCAGAATTAGTGTCTTTCTTCACAGAGATCAAATTTCTTTGAAATATTGCTCTTCCCAGTGGCTGACCACCTTTGCGCGTAATTCGACACAATTTGTGTGCAGTTGAAAAAAAGAATTTGAGGAGAGAGTCCGGTGGGCTCGAAACTGGTTCTCGATTTTATGTGAGGCGTCAGGAAAACACGACAGTCACAGTAATCTCAAGATAACGCATAGGAGTAGGTGATCTTGATCGTCTTCTCGTAAGTGGCTAAATGCAATTTTGTCTTTCAAAATTACCGACCACATTCAGTTCAATGATTTTTTCTGTTCCTCGTCTTTTTTCTTTTAATTATTTCTTCTTCACTTTATTTCAGTTTTTATTTCAACATTTCTTATCAGTATATTTTTTAACAGGTTTTTTTTTTTTTGATAATTCAGTCAATGATTAACATCGAAAAAGTGTTTGTTAAAAATTTTAATTTAAATTGAATGTTTTTCCAAAGCTGATTGAATTGTTATCAAGTGATAAATCAGCTGCGATTGCTGTTATTCGTTAATAACAAAAGTGAATGGAAATTGATTGATATTTTAGGGTATAAACTTGACCGGCAAAAATGGTTTTATAGGTCAATATTCAGCTAGACAGCTCTATAACAATAAATGAAAAATGTATAGTATAGTTACCGAATGAATGAAGGAGAAAAAAAATTTTAAAATGAGCACTTTTAACATGACAAGTACAGGCCGAGTACGGTTATGAAAAACAAAAATGTTATTGACATACTTGTGAGACAACAGAATCAAATGAAAAACTAATATAAATGTAAAGAAAACCTAAACGAACTATTTGAACTGTTAAAAGCAATAGGTTGCCGAACAAATGAAACAAATAAATTGATCCAAAGTTACAAAAACTGCTCGTTTCCTTGTTTCAGGATCGTTTCGCAAAAATCGTACATTACAAAAAAGTAATAAAATCTGTCAAAAATTAATCGAAATTGCTAACCAAGTTACAATATTTGATTGTGTCATATTTTCGAATTGTTATAACAAAAATTAAGCCCATTTCGATAAAGTGTCCCACATACCCCCATCAAATATGGTCCGTCTCGCTCGTTCCACCTTAACACTTAATATAGAAAGAAAACCATGAAACTTGAGTTGTCATCACTCAAAAATGAAAAGAAAATCCCTTTCAGTGATGTAATCGTACAAAAAGTTAGCATTCAAGTATTAATTCGATGTTGTTGACTGTCGATTTCTTTAGAGTCATAGGATAATCCTATGACAGTCAACGAACGATTATTTGGTTCCAAGCGATTTTACGATTGCTTTAAGTAAATATTACTTGGTTTTCTTTCAACGTATTTTTCTATAATTTTAACTATTTTAACGCAAAATGATTTGACTGATTTTTCTTTATTTATACTTTAAAGAAGAATCGCTCGATTTTTTTCCGTGCACGTGACAAATAATTATAATTGCAATCCAATTATTGATTACTAATAAATTTTGAAAAAATGATCTGCGCAAAAGTCAAGGTTTGCAATGAACTTCTATTTGATTGATAAATGACAACTTTTGATTGTCAAACTATAATCACCTTAATTATATGATTTCTTTTCAACTATTTTTAACTTCAAACTTATTTAAATTTGATTTTACATATAACATTCTTTGTCTCTAATGATACATGAATAATTAAATACATAAAGATAAAGAAGATTTGCGAAACGAAAAATGATCTGAGTATTATCTAATAATTTATTGTGATCTGGATCAATAAACTCAACCCGGCAATTATGCATGCGGAATTATTATTGTAATGAACTCGACTTATCAGTATTAATAGGGCTTTCCATTAGACCATATAAAAATATTGACGAATAAATCATACGTGAGTTATTAAGATTATAGTGTTTTGAAACGTTGAATAAAAAATATTTCACATATGCAGCAATTATTTCAAAATAGATAACAACAATCAAAGTTTTTATAAAAATTACACTTTTTTATGACAAAATAATGTTTGTAAGCAACATTTCAGATGAAACAATAGCACAATGACAAAAACAAGCGCGACTAGCAACACTCTTATCTTCTACGTTAATGGAAAAGAGGTAAACAAGATTGATTTGGATTTTTTAAAAACAATCTTGCCTTGAAAATCCGTGTGATATAATTGACAATTAATTTTTTTTCAGGTAATTGATGCAAGCGTTAACCCAGAATGGACGCTTCTGTATTACCTGCGCAATAAGTGTATCCTTTTTATTACATGTAAAAAAAAGTCTATCACTTTTTTTCATACATCTTTCGTTAATAACAAAATGCTGCATGAATAAAAATTTGCTTCACAATGTCTCTTTTCAGGAATATTGTTCAGAAATTATTTTTAAAATTTTAATATCTTTCAAAAGTTTCCTTAACTATTATCTACAGTGCGATTATTCGGAACGAAATTGGGTTGCGCAGAAGGAGGATGCGGCGCTTGCACTGTTATGATTTCAAGAATTGACAGAACAACCGATAAAGTGATGTATCCTTTAAATTAACAAACTAAACAAACTGAAAAATAATTTGTAGAAAAAAAAATCGTATTGAAATCGACAAGGAAGTTCAAGTCAAAATTAACGAAAAATAAATTTTATTTGTTGAAAAATTCAAGGTTGAACATATTTTTTCAATGAAATGTTATTTGTAATTGAAATGATTTTATTTCTTTTTTAATTTAAACTTTTCATCTTAATTTAGTATTCCAAAAGTGTAAAAAACGGGTGATTAGTAACAATTTTTTTAATTTGAAATAATGATTCTTTAAAATGATTAGTTTCATTAATTAATTATAAATAATTATAATAAACATTATTATAATTAATAATAATTATTTATTTATTTATTTATAGACGGGATAATACCCTCATATTTGAAAAAGTACAGAATAAATTTTTGTGAGTAACATAATATAGTGTTTTAAGAACTGTGTTATTCAAAAATGTATAGCTTTTAATTTCCTAGCAAATCGGTTTATATTTCGATCAAAAAGATTATTATTATTAATTAATTTTAATTTATTAGTTTTCAAAATTATTATATGTTTTTCTTATGGGAAAAATAGTCATGTAGCTGCAAATGCTTGTTTGACGCCTGTCTGTGCTGTGCATGGCATGGCAGTGACGACCGTAGAAGGTATAGGAAATACCAGGACAAAACTTCACCCAGTTCAAGAAAGGATTGCAAAAGCTCACGGATCACAATGTGGATTTTGTACCCCCGGAATTGTCATGTCTATGTACGCCCTTCTAAGAACTATGCCCAAACCCAGAATGGAAAATTTAGAAATTGCATTTCAAGGTAAAATGAAAAAGTATTAAAAGATACAATATAAAGTCAAAGTAGCTATGAAAAAATTACGATTTGAGAACAAATATTTTTCTAAATAATTTTCGTAATGTTTTGAAATTTTGTAGGAAATCTATGTCGGTGCACTGGGTATAGACCGATCATAGAAGGTTTTCGGACATTTACAGAGGAATGGGAATTGTCTCAAATAAATGCGAAGATTCCAAACGGTGACATGAAATCTGATGAGAATAGAGTTTGCGCGATGGGAGATGCCTGTTGTAAAAAAGCCTTCACTTCAGAACCAACTGAAGTTTTTAATTCTAAAGAATTTCAACCGTATGATTCTTCGCAGGAACCCATTTTCCCTCCAAAATTAAAGGTATAAAATTACAATTCAATAAAAAGTAAAAGTACATAATTCCAAAGTGAAAAAACACAATACAAAGTATATAATTTGATATTTTTCAAAATTTGTTATATTTATTTCTGTATTTAGGTGTCTTCGAATTTGGACGAAGAGTATTTGGTAATCAAGGGAAAAGAAACTACCTGGTACAGGCCGACTAAATTGCAAGAACTACTTGATTTAAAAAACGAATTTCCAAATGCCAAAATTATAGTTGGAAACACCGAAGTTGGTACGAACCTGAATTTTGTAAATTAAATTATGTATAATAACATGTTTTCAACATTTTTTCATTTTACTAAAAAATTGAAGCAAACATAAAATTATTCTAAATTTTATGTCACATATTTTGTTAACAGATTTGTTATGTACGAGTTGCATTTTTTTATAAGTGATTATAATTTTTGTTAAACAGGTGTTGAAGTAAAATTCAAACATGTTTCCTATCCTGTTCTAATCAACCCATTCCAAATTCAAGAAATGAGACAGGTAACTGAGACAGATGATGCTTTAAGAATAGGTGCTAGCGTGACTCTAGTTGAGATGGAAGAACACTTAAAAAAAGAAATTGATACCAAACCAGGTTTTTTAAAGTTCCATTGATAAATGTAATATTCTTACTATTGATTGACTATCAGATTTCCAAAGTTACAATGTCTTTTCAGAATGGAAAACACGAATTTTCAAATCAATCATCGATATGCTACACTGGTTTGCTGGAAAAACAAATCCGAAATGTTGCAGTAAGTTGGTTCAAAAAGTAAAATTTTATTAAACAAAGTTTTATGTTTTATAATATTATTTTGTTTATTATTAGGCAGTTGGAGGAAACATTATGACGGGAAGTCCAATTTCAGACCTGAATCCCATCTTCTTAGCAGCTGGTATCAAACTTAATCTTTGTAGTCTGACTGAAGGTGCCAGACAAGTAAAAATGGATCACGAGTTTTTCACTGGATATCGAAGAAATATCGTAGCTGCTACTGAAATTTTAGTTTCTATTGAAGTACCATACACTGTAAAGGTAATTCATAAAAAATGTAAAGAAAGTTTAAAAAATTTAAATGAAACAGACAAAAATGATAAAAAAGTAGGTTTTCGATCAAAAAAACAACTCATTTTAGGACCAATATTTTGTGGCGTATAAACAAGCGAGACGACGAGATGACGATATCGCAATAGTAAACATGGCTTTGAACGTAACATTCGAACCCGATTCAACAGTTATTAAAAAATCTGCCATTGCCTATGGTGGAATGGCACCTGTCACAAAATTGGCGAGGGAAACTTGTAATGCCATGGTTGGAAAGTGAGTAGATTTATTTTGGACATCAAAGATTCATTTTTTCAAGTAAAATTGTTGTAGAAATAGTATAGAAACATGTAATTTTTTACTATAGAGAGTGGAACGAAAAGTTAGTGGAATTTATGAATGATAGTTTGGTGTCTGAAATGCCTCTGTCTGGTGATGCTCCTGGAGGGATGATACTTTATCGTCAATCATTAACATTAAGGTAAAAATCAGCTTACCATAGACATATAAAACCCCACTATAATTTAATATAATTTTAAATAGGATCGAATAGAATTAATTAATTAATTCTAATTTTAAATTCATAAGTTTTATTAATTAATTTAATCATAAGATAAATTATTATCATTTTTTCAGTCTTTTCTTCAAAGGTTTCATTGCAATCTCGAAACAGCTTTCTCAAAATTTTTCGCATTCAATCTCTATAAGAAAAGAGTTGGAAACTGCTTCAGATGGATTTCATTACATACCACCAAAAAGTTCTCAGTATTATCAACTAGTGCCAAATGATCAGAGTCCAACAGACTTAATTGGTAGGCCACTGGTACACGCCAGTGCCTACAAACAGGCTACTGGGGAGGCCATTTACTGTGACGATATACCTCGCATCGATGGAGAATTGTACATGGCTTTGGTGCTTTCCACCAGACCCCACGCCAAAATTGTTAAACTTGATCCAACCAAGGCGTTGGCTCTCGAGGGTGTCGTCGACTTCTTCTGTGCCAAGGATATTCCAAAGGAGCGACTCTTGGTTGGACCCATTGTTCATGACGAAGAAGTTTTTGCCTCAAAAGAGGTATAGAACTAAGAAAATAAAAATTAAGAATTTAATAAAAGTTTGAAATAAGATAACTGGTGATTTTTGTTTTTCTGTAGGTTTTGTGTGTGGGACAAATTATAGGAGCGATAGTAGCAGAAAACCAGGACATAGCTCAGAAAGCTTCTCGAATGGTTTCAGTTGAATATGAAGATATCAGTCCTGTCATTTGCAGCATTGAAGTACGTTTTTAATGTCAATCATTTCAAACTTAACAAGTCAAAGACGAACATTTTGTTCTGAAATTTCGGTTTAAAATTTGTTTTTTATATGTACTGATTTCAATTCAAATAATTTATTTAATTGAATTAATAATATATATTTGTAATTGATCATCGATTGAATTAGTTCAATAAATAATGTTAAAATTAATATTCAACCTTTCAGGATGCCATCAGTCAAAATTCGTTCTATCCAGGTTTTCCAAAAATACTAGATACAGGCAAAGTCGACGAAGAGATGGCTGCATGCGACCATGTGCTTGAAGGAGAAGTCAGACTTGGGGGCCAGGAACATTTTTACCTCGAAACACACGCTGGAATTGCAATTCCCAAGGAAGATGACGAAATGGAGATAATCAGCTCAACTCAACATCCTACTGAAAAACAAAAACTTATCGCTCATGTTCTTAATGTACCAATCAACAAAATTAACGTCCGAGTCAAACGTCTGGGCGGAGGGTTTGGTGGCAAAGAATCTCGAGGCGGTTTGGTTGCCATACCTTTAGCTATTGCAGCTACTAAGTTAGTACATGCAAAATTTTAATCGGTTCAGATTATTGAATAAGGTAAACTTACCTAATACGCTTAAATTATTTGAAATGCTTGAAGATTAGGTGTTCTTTTTCCATTAATTTAAATAAAATGTTTTGCAAAGTCGCCAATTTCGGAATAAATTCGAAATATATTCTAAACAAACATAACACAAATAGGTACACTATAACCGTATTAGGTACGTTTACCTTATTACAAACTATTTCAGCAGTAATAATTTAATGACAAGTTAATTTATTAAAAAACAAGTCAATTACTGAAAAATGTGGTTGCAGACTGAGGAAACCGGTAAGATGCATGTTGGATCGAGATGAAGACATGGTCATAACTGGAGGAAGACATCCATTTTTGTTTAAATATAAAATTGGTTTTACCAAAGAAGGATTGTTCAAAGCTTTGGAAGTACGCATCTACAATAATGGTGGATGTTCTTTGGACTTATCTGGAGCTGTAAATATTAATACTAATTTTTTTTTTTCTAACTTGGAAATTATTTGCCAATTTTTTTTCTTTGCTTAAAAACATTCTGTTTGAAGGTTTTGGAACGCGCGATGTTCCACTGTGAAAACAGCTACAATATCCCACAGAAGAGAGTGTTTGGATACGTCTGCAAAACTAATTTACCTTCCAATACAGCCTTCAGAGGGTTTGGAGGTCCACAGGGAATGTTCGTTGCTGAAACTATAGCGCGTCATGTTGCTGATTTTCTTGGACGTAATGTAAAAGAGGTAATAAAAAAATTTTAATTACACTAAATTAAATGTAATTTTACATTATGAAAAATTATAAAATGAATCTGTATTTAATTTGATATCAATCTTTTTCATGGTGTATTGAATAATATTTTACTTGATTAAAATTGAATGTTGGTTTTCATTTGCAGATCTCAGAAATGAACTTGTATAAAGAAGGAGATATCACTCACTATAATCAAGTTCTTGTGAACTGCAATGCAGAACGATGCTGGAAAGAGTGTCTACTTGCAGCTAATTATGATGAAAGACTTGAAGCTATAAAACAGTTTAATAAGTAAGCAAGAAAATCCATTCATGATTATAATATCAAAATTAAATGATAATTAACAAATTAAATAACAGATGAGATGAAAAGAAAGAACAGGTTGTAACATATTTGTAAAACATTTTTAAACAAAAATGCCAAACGACAAATTTTTTTAAATAAATGTCACATTTTAGACAACACAGATACAGAAAACGAGGCATCGCAGTTGTCCCTACGAAGTTTGGTATTGCTTTTACGGTTTTGTTCTTGAACCAAGCTGGAGCTTTGGTTCATATCTACACCGATGGTTCAGTCTTGATAACTCACGGTGGTGTTGAGATGGGCCAAGGACTGCACACGAAAATGATTCAAGTAAATCAACAAATCAATTAAAACAAATTTTCTGCTGTAAAGATGTATGAAAATCATTAATATTTTGCAGGTTGCGAGTAGGGTGTTGAAATGCGACCCATCAAAAATTCACATTTCTGAAACGGCTACTGATAAAGTACCGAATACATCTGCAACAGCAGCCAGTGCGGGCTCTGATCTAAATGGGATGGCTGTTTTGGTAAAAATAACTTTTCCCTAAAACAAATTAATTGTAATAAACTGCTAAGGAAATATTAATTTTTCAATACAGTAGTTTTTTGTAAGATGAATTTCAATTGTTCATCGTTCAATTAAAAATATGTTTCTAGAACGCATGTAGCAAAATAATGAAACGTTTGGAACCCATAATGAGTGCGAATCCTGATGGTACTTGGGAACAGTGGATACAGAAAGCTTATTTGGATCGTATAGGTCTTTCAGCGACTGGTTATTATAAAACTCCCGACATTGGATATTCGCTTGATACAAATTCTGGAGTAGCTTTTAACTATTACACTTACGGCACTGCCTGCACCGAAGTTGAGATTGATTGTCTTACTGGGGATCACCAAGTAAGGATCGTTTTTCTTCTTATTTTGAAAAAAGATAAAAATTTTGAAAATTTGAAACACATTGAAAATTGCAAAATATTAACATTCATTCTGTAGGTAATAAAAACAGACATAGTTATGGATCTGGGAGAGAGTTTGAATCCAGCAATTGATATTGGCCAGGTGGAAGGTGGCTTTGTTCAGGGATACGGTTTGTTCACTTTGGAACAACTTGTATATTCGCCAACGGGAATACTTTACAGCAGAGGCCCAGGAGCTTATAAAATTCCTGGCTTCGCTGACATCCCACTAGAATTCAATGTTTCTCTGCTCAAAGGGTCTTCTAATCCTAGAGCTGTCTTTTCTTCGAAGGTAAACAATTTAAATTGAAAAAATAATACAAAATGTGATTACAAAATTGCTTTCGGTTACAACATTTTAGATGTTGTACTTTTATTGCAATTTTATCGCTTGATATTTGAAATATCAGATTTTTTATTGTTCCATAACATTTTGTGCTTTTATGATGTTTCCCCCATGATATACAACCACTTGAATGAAAAGATGTAACTGAATCCTATTGCTTTTGCTAGTTCAAATGTTTGTATTCAAATTGATTAAACAATAACACATTATTTAAGAATTTATTCGTTGTAGATAGTAAGTAAAACTTATTATCAATGGCTGGTATGAAAAAAGTATCAATTCCAAATTTATTCAAATAGAAAACTTTGAAATGGTATTTTTTATGAGTACCTTTATAACTTTTATATATTCACGACAGTCATTTTCCTTAGTTTTGTTGTATCTTTTAAAAATGAAAAAGTATACAGCTGATAATCTGTGATACTTCAAGTTAATACTTCCGTAAGGATATCATAACAAATAAAAAATGAATCAATTGCTTTCAGGCTGTTGGAGAGCCGCCACTATTCTTGGCTTCTTCTGTATTTTTCGCAATTAAAGAGGCTATAAAGGCAGCTAGAGCAGACGCGAATGTATATGGATATTTCCGATTTGATAGCCCTGCCACGGCTGCTCAAATTCGAATGGCATGCATTGATGATGTAACTCGAAAAGTAAGAATCGATTGTTTGTTCTAAATTTCACATAAAAAATATATTATTTTACAAACTAAATAACATTTAATGTTTGCAGATTGGAGAAGGAGATAACAAGAAGGCATGGAATCTAATAGTTTAAAAAGAATTGGAAAAACGAAGATAAAACAAGCTAAACCATTTTCCGAAACGTGTCTAAGAATTACTAGATTATCTCTTTAGAAAATGTCACAATGAAAAAAAAGTATTGCATGTTTAAAAACAAAGAAAAAAAGAAACAAAACTATTTTTCAAAACGTATCTAAGAACTGATAGAAAATGTCACAATAAAAAGTATTGCATGTTTAAAAACAATCTGCTCTTTATATGATATTTACAACTCCAATGTATATACTAATTCATTTACAATAAATACAAAAGCTTAGATATTACTGATTCCCGACTTCTCAACCGTTTCCAACAAAGACACCAAGTTCGTTTCAAACAATTCACACCGTATGGGCATCTCCAGCGAGTAGAACGGATTTTTCAAAGCATAGTCTGCGTACAACTCGTACAATCGCTTTGACAGAAGTTCCATGTCCGCTTGATTTGGATCCGCAATGATCATAAACTTGACACCTGTCAAAGTTTGGTAACAGTACAGTTTGAATGTGTCCGCTTCGAGCACTTCAATCCCAGAACACCTGGGCTCCGGGCTTAGTTGACTGGCAATTGCAAAAAGTGGGTAGAACATCGAGGCAAGAAATATCTTCTCGTTTGTTGTCATTTTTGCTTTGCCAAACTTCAGATTAACCGGGAAGTTTGCTTCCTGCTCCAAAAAGTTCATGACATCCTTACCGTCCGGCAATTCTCGTCCGTTGACAGGTTGGCCATTGACAGCCGTCAAAACGTGACCAACTGAAAAAATTTTTTGCATCACTCAATTGTTGTAAACAAAAAGTAAACAAGAAACATAAACAAAAATAACAAACAAAACAGACGAAAATTGAAACAAAAGTATGTTTACTTTTTTAATAATTTTTGAATGATTTTCTTACCGTTTATGCCGTCCCGCTGTCCAAAAGATACAACAATTTTTTTATTCTCATAGGTTAGTTTGATATCAAGTGGATAATTAAATGTCCTCTCGTTCTCTATTTTGGGAACATTCTGATCGTGATTGAAAATAAGCCCTCCCGATTTCGAGACTATGTACACACCGTAAATAACCATCTTGACAGTCAAAATTTCCTCAACTTGTCATCTCGACTTTTGACACAATCTTGTCAAAAGGCACCAAAAACGATAAAACAAGTGGGCACTCAATTCCACAACGCGCACGCGCCACCAACCCTGCGCATGCGCAGTTCCATTCTCCCTCACAACTCATTCAAATTTCCCCTAGGAAGACACTCACTTCACTTTCAAAATTTGAAAAACAAAAAATTAACAGCCATCAGTCCCAACCAAGGTCAAATTTTCGTTAACATCACGAATCAACAGAATAAAACCGAAAATATTAGAAGGTAAACAAATGTTGTTTGGTGTTTTCATTTGACGTAAGGGGAGAGGATTCGAACTGTCTAGGGATTTTATTGCACTGATTTCAGTAATACCGATGCGTGACTGCGAATTTGCCACAATGGATTCTGGGTAGAATTAGCGTGTGCATCGTGTTACCTGACGTTCCATTTCGGTGAGACACCTTCACCAAGCCTCGCAGTGATTGTGACGAGTAAGTAGCGCGTTTCCACCAAGTCGGACATTTTTAATCGAATACTCCAAACCCTGCTCGCAGGAGGCCCGGAGCCAAGAGCCGACAACGTACATACGCTGTCCACAGCACTTGTTTTCTCGGAACCCGTGGCAGACATAGCATTTCGATTTCTAATTACACGATTTCGTGCAATTGCAGAGCCACGACCGGTGCAATCAAGCGAACATGATCGAGCTCACGGTGAAAACTCTGGACTCCCAGAACCATCCCTTCTCAATCGAGGAGGAGGTAGTAGTCCCCCGGACTGTGCTTATCAGTTACATTTTCAATTTCGCACTTCCGTTTTGTATGTTATGTCACGTACTAAAAATAAAGTATTTTCATAA
>JAAMPD010000410.1:53933-87252 GCA_025266255.1 Trissolcus basalis | reverse complement strand
TTGTATGTTATGTCACGTCTAAAAATAAAGATTTTCATAATTATTAGATGCTAATGCAACAAAGATATTGGCCGATCGATGCAGCGAGCGAGCTTTTGTACGCTCTTGCTTGAAAACGAATGTTTTTTTCCCCTCATTCAAAATTGCCAGTTTGATTTATCGCTTAGCAAGATGTAACCTGAGACGTCCTTTTGTTTTTGTTTTTGGATGCGAAGAAATATGGAAAACGATTCAGTTTTGGACTGCTTCAGAGTTTTTCAAATTGTAAAAACAAATTTCGTTTTCGCACTTCCGTGTTACGTTTCAAGTCGGTTTTTTTTTTATTATCTGTAAAAGGATTTTACCGATTTGTAATTATTTCAAATTATGTATTTAAAAATTACTATTATTTTTATTGTTATTATAAGATAGCAGAGTTGACTTGTATCTTATTACCATAGATTTGTGAATGTATAACTAATGATTCAAAAGACAAACAAGGTTAGACAAATTTTGTAATTTTCAAATTGTCATCTTCATATTTGTTTATTTTTGACTGAGCATCAGTGTTGTATTTTTTAATTTGAATTATCTGTTTTGAACGAATTATCAGTTTTTTTTATGCAAAAAGAAATTGTAAACTAATTTGTTTTTAATGCCGAGTCTAGTTATTTGTTGGTTATGGTACCTCTGCTCAGAATATTCTAGAAATCTTGACGATATTTGACATTTGAGCATGATGACGGATTTTTTTTTATGATTCTGTTTGGTGGGAGGTGTAGGATAGATTTGATGATGAAATCTCAAACTGTTCAAATGAATATACAAATTACTTAGCAGTAAAAAAATATTTTATTATAAATAAAGTCAATATTATATTACAAAAAATGTAAAACAACTTTTTTTGAGAATTTGATTTTTTTAGAAATGGAAAAAAAAAAATGTTGATGTGAAAATAAGAAAACGTACAATTTTTAATAGCTTGGAAATTGAAAATGATATTTATTAATTTGTAAGAATGTGAACCGTTAGAATAATGATTTTATCATGTTTTAGATTTATTCACAGATGACAGTGCGGCAATTCAAGGAACACATAGCTGAATCAGTAAACATTTCAGCAGACTCGCAGAGACTTATATACTGTGGCCGAGTTCTACAGAATGATAAAAAACTTAACGATTATGGTAAGCGTCATTGGAGTGCAAACAAAATAGAATATAAAAAAATGATTTACAATTAGTTTTTGCGACTGAACATAAATTAAGCAATATTTTTTAACCGAAGTACTGATTCAAAAATAGTCATTCACGATGGCGATAAAAAATTGATTCAATATTTTTTAGTAACAATGTTTTTCATTTCAGACGTTAACGGGAAAGTTATACATTTGGTTCAACGAGCTCCACCTCAACCGGGGCACCGACAAAGCAATTCCGGGGAGTCAATGCGTGAGCGTAATACTGAGGAGAATTTTAGGCACTATCCCAACTTCCGACCACAGATCCACGGAAATGCTATGTATTTAGGTTCGATGTCAATCCCACCAGGAGTAATTGAAGGATCCGGTACGACATTATTCTAAATACAATGTTTTCTTCAGTACCAACTATGTATTATGATACTTCTAAAACTTGATAACAAGGACTTCATACTCTTAATGTTTTATAGTTTTTTCATAGTTAATTTTGAAAAGTAATTTTATAATTTGGGTTTCAGATGTTACCCAAACTTCACCCCAGTTGAGTTACACATTATCTACCAGACGGTTGGTAGTTGCAAATCGAATGTTGCGAAAAGTGAACGAAGTTCTGGATCGTCTGGATGACCCTTCGTTGCCTCAAAATCTGAGTCCTGATCCCTTACCACCGATGCCACAACAGATTCAAATCCAAACTGTTGACTATACTGGCGTCACACCTTCTAATCCGTAAGTATAGAACTTTGTAACAGGGAAGAAGAATCAAAAGAAAGAAAAATTTAGTTTGTTTATTTATTAATTTCATTTAAATTTTTCATTCTTTTTATTTATTACAATTGGTATAATTCAGTTGGACATTATGATTTTTACACTTGGCAATTTTAAAGAATCCCCAGAGTATTAAACAACGAACGAGTTGCAGAAGCAGTGTCGGCTGCTCTAAACGCGGCAGGTCTCAACAACATAACAGTATTCCGAGGTTTGCTAAATTTTACGACAATTTTTTTTAATTCTAAGAAGTGACTTTATTAATTAGAGAACCAAATTAACAGGAATTAATAATGATAATCCTGAAACCGAAGCTGCTGAGAATCTGAACGACAGCAGACAGTCTACTGCAAGCAATGAAGAGCCTCAACAGTCTCGGTCCCAAGATCAGCAGGCGCAGTCGGGTCAATCTGGAACCTCCACCCAATCTGGAACATCCACCAATACTCGTCGAAGTTTCGCACGAGCCTCCCGACCGTGAGTTGAAATTTGTTAAGAATTTGAAGGCGTTTAAATTGTAATAAAACTTTTAGTTATACAACGACTGGAACATTCTATAAGACCAAAATTATATTCTACCAACTTCTAAATTATTAATTCAAAAACGTGTCAGTCAAAATAATAATGAATCAAACTTATGATTAAAAATAATGATGTTTCTTTTTCAGACATCCTCGTTTGTCACAAATGGCAGACCTGATGGACCGGTACATGCAAACACAAGATCGCATGCGACCTTACGTTGAAAGATACAGACAAATTATGTCGGAAGATCCTCCAATAACTTCTGGGGTATGAAATTTGTTTGAATCATTTTTAAAAAAGAAAAAAGAAAGTTTGGAATTGATATTTTACAATGATAAATTTATAAGCATTTCAGTAACATTATACAAAATTTATTTTTGCAGAGTGGACCAGGTAGCACAGAAGAACAGCAAAGAATAGTGGATCGCGTAAGCGAAGGGTTACATTACATGGCACATGCCTGTCACTCACTGAGTGATATTGTTGTTAACTTGAACCAACCTCCACCCAGACATCTATGCTGTCATCCTATAATTGTTCAGCATTCCGCAATTGTACAAGCTGGGATTCCCATTCAAGTTGAGGTACATATATGTGCCAACATTTTATGTCGCATTTTCTAATGTCAATCCTGAAAAAAGTTAAATGGATAACTTTCAAATAACTTTTTAAAAAAAACTTATCTAAGTCAGTTTGAAAATGTTGATTGAAAAATAATTTGAAACTATCTAGGCTCATATCAATTTACCACAAATGGATCGAAACGCCCAAGCAAGTCAGAGCGCCGAAAGCACAGAAACCGATCGGAGTAGTTCGAACCAACAGAATAGTTCTCAGCATATGCCAAGGGCCACGTTCGCACCAGGATCATCCGGCTCGGCTGACGAAAATTCACGAAGACCTGACACTCCAAACGTTCCGCAGCAACCACACGTCAATATAACACCAAATCCGTTTAGTAAGTCTGACGGACTTTAATCTGTGGTTGTAAACAAAAACTATCCTGCCAGAACTCAGAGTAGACAATTGTTTCTAAAATGTTTACTCTATTTATTTTCCATAGTTATTTTTCGTAGTTGAAAAAAACAACTTCTTAACATCTATCTCATTATTTTATTGTATTTGTATCGTTTTCAATGTGATTGTTAAAATAATTTTGTTTTACTTTATGTTGAATTGGTATTGGGAAAAATTAATTAAGTGAATAGAACGGCGAATAAGTAGGAGATAATTAATTTTCATTCTGGGCTTTTTGCTTGTAACCATAGAAATTTGTATGTCTTGGGTCGTTGAATCACTTGTCGTTTATTGTTCAGGTTCGTTCTTTACGTTACCAAATAATGTTGAAGTTTTGATGGAAGTGAGCCCTGAAGCTGCTGTGGATAGCAGCTCGGGAGAACAACAACCTCAGAACCAGAATAACGGTGCAACTAACAATAATGTTAATCACCGGGGTTCGTACACTGTTGCAAAATAATTAATAGTTAGCTGTTTAATGTAACAATTGTTCTAATAATGCTTGTTGGTGACAGTTAATTGTACCGCTGTTGTTGATGTCGTTATAAATTATATATTTTATTACAGCGGGCGAGGCTAGAATAACAACAGGTTCATTCCCGTGGGGGAATGTTCATGAAGCTCCTGCTTTGGTACAACTGATGAACGCCGTCGCTGGTCATGTGGTTCAATCTGGAGTTGCTGGAATTCCCAATTTTGTCCCGGGTACAAACCAGCCGCCATCTGAAAACGCAACATCAGGCCAAAATGTTCAAGCTAGGTAAGAACATCAGGTTATCATAATATATTGAAGTTCAGTAATGAATGAAATATTCAGTATTGAAGTTTGATATTATTTTGGGTATATAATTTTGATTTGGAACTCACGTTAAATTTTTAATTGAAGGCTGCATCCTGCTTTCAGGAACAATCTTGAAACACACTCGACCAACTCTGTTTTGACTCGTACAACACCACGACCACAAGTGTTCCACCCTCAGGCGCATCCCCTGGGTCTGGGAGGCTTCGAGATGAACATTGAACACAGCATCGATTTCGACCCATTTTTAACTTGCAACTCGCACCACATTCGGCTTCGTCAGCAAAGACCTTCGTCTAATGCTGCAAACAATGCCAATTCTGCGCCACAAACAAGCCAGACGAATGCTACATCTTCCCAGAGACAAAGTGATCAAAGTGGTTAGTTGTTTTATAGTTTACTATGTTTTAATAAGATTCTTTCATGTTCATTTTTTAAGTTGACAATTCTGTAGATTGAAGGAAAAGAAGTTTTTTCATTAAACGAAAGACTGTACAAATTAAAAAGTTAGACTTGAAATGAAAGAATTGAAAGTAAAATAAAAAGTACAAGAAAAAAAGGTTTAACATTTCTATATTAATGTACTTTTCATTTTTATAGATAATGAGACTTCATCAAACTCGGGTGATCAAGCATCGTCCGGCGAGAATGTCTATGCTAGGGAGTTGATCAATATGGAGTCCGAACTCATGCGTAGTTTGAACGGTGAGCTAATTACAGCAATTAAAATTCGTAAATTGTATTGCAATTACAATTTTGTTTTGTTTCACCAATCTCATAGAAATACAATTCGAAAAAGCGTAAAAACTTTTCTCATGAATTTTTGAAGTATTATAAACAGTTGATAAACATGATAATGTTGAATTGAAAAAATATTTTTGCAGCTCTTCATTCTCAATCTCGGAGCTCTGGACCTCGAATTGACGAAACAGTTTTGATCAGCCTTCTGCGGTTATTATCTGGAAATCCAAGTTCTGACGATCCCAATAATGAGTGGGTATCATGAGAGATGAATCTATTTTACGGATTTGATTTATGGTCATTATAAATTCATCTTGATCTTACAGAGAGAACGCAGATCTGAGGAGATTAACGGTGGCTCAATTTACCCAACAAGTCGGGTTTGGCGTCGATTCGCCCAGTCTGAATCAACCATTTATTGACAGCATTGCGGATGTCATAGTGAGAACCCATTTTCATCTATATTATATTCTCAAATTGAACTTGTATTATGCTTTCAATAAAAGATGCATAATATCAGTTTAGCAAATGACACTTTTCGAAATTCTTATTTTTTTAACCAGGGTAATAATCTAACAATGGAACACCTGCTGGATTTGAGACATGGGAGATGGGTTGTTTTTCTTCGCGAACTTCGTGATCCTCTACGTGAACATTTTCGTCAGACTTTCCCCAATGTCTTCGAAGACAGCCTGGCTTATAATGCTACAAACAGAATAATCGAGGAACTGCGGCCGTTTGTCGAGGAGATTTTCGATTTTGATGAAGCTTTGCAAATACGAGTGAATCTGGTCGAATCTGTATTGAACATTACCAAAACTGCGGTTCTTCAGATACTCAATTACATTCTTCATTACCATCCAAGTAAGTTGAAATTACAGTTGAGGGAAAATTATTCCTGTAACGGTAATTAATACGTCAATTCAAAAGTGGATTGATTAGAATTAATTCAATTGTTTTCAACATAAACTGTAATTTTTTAATTATTCTAAAATTCAACAAGCTTTTGTTAAGTTTTTGTTGTTCTAAGTCCATGGATGTTTAATTTTTATAATAGTAAAAGTTAATATGTTGAAAAAATATTGCAAATGTTGCTTGAAAGAGAAGGAATGTTCATGAACATTATGCTCACATATTTGTCATAGTTTTAGTGTTACTGTTGTTTGTCCTGTTTTCACGTTTGTTTTGTTTTTGTTATTGATCGTTTTTATCAAGTGTATTTGTCTATTCATTAAAAGGTCAATTAACTTGACAACTATTTAATCATGATATATCACAAAGATGTTCGTGATAGTTTGAACTGTAATTGAAAATGATTTTCTCATTTTCTATAAGAACAAAATGTTACCAAAGAATCATACGACACTCGATATTGTACGGAATATACACCTGATGCAAAAAAGAACTTGATTTAATTATTCCTCAGAGCGTGAAACCATGACAAACATAATTTCATTTTTAAAAATTGTAGTAAGATTGGTTGACACATTCCTAGATGAAGTGACAAATTACCAATGCGAGCACGCGATCAACACTTTGGCACAGAACTTAACCGCTGTGATTCGTCATTCACTCCCAGGAGGACAGTCGAGTCTTGAATTTGTCTTCAGACGACTCCAGGTAACAATGCCTTTTGATCTGGCATGAAAAACTGATCACATTTTGCGTTTGTATCATACTTAACAAGAACTGACAACTTGTAAAGATCATTAATGTCATTTAAATTTGATGTACATAACATGATGAACTGCAAACCATTGTATTCCATCGGACTGATCAACCTTTCATTTGCATGTGACTTAGGACGGATACATACAACGGATCGCACAGCCAATGCGTTCAATCGTTCAGAGAATCTTTATGACCCGATTCCGGAGCTTTACATCGGCCATTCCGCAACCACCTTATTCCGAAATCATTCCGCTGCTTGTACGACGTGGCGATCGCACCGAAAGGGGATCCACATCTCAAAGATCAGAACCAGAGGTGAATATGAAAAATGCAAAATTCAATCAGTTGTTTTCTAACTATTCTAATTTATCCAACTTTTGTAATCATTTTTGTGGTCTTTCAAAACAGCCGATGGAAGTTGAACCTGCTAATGACAAAGAGAACAAAGAAGTTCTGGAGGAAAATAACGTGAAAACAGAAGACAGTCCACAAACGTTCCCTGGACACGAAACTATGCCACCGGTAAATTTAAAAACCAAAAATTAAATATTTAGCTTTGAATATATATTCATAGATTTTCTGATTTGTTTTCACTGAGGTGTTTTTTTTTCATTATAGAAGTTTTTGACATTTTTATAAAGCATGTATGAAAATGAAAGATTTTGTTGGAATAATAATATCTGATTGATTTTTAATTTTGTAGGATTGGGTACCAGTAATTGCTCGTGACACGGTTACACAGCACAGAGATGTGAACACAAGTGCATTGACGCCCCTAAGCGATGCTTATCTAGGTGGCATGCCAAGCAAGAGACGAAAATTGATCGAGCAACAGAAACCAAAACTCATCGTGAGCCCGCCGGCAAATTCCACCCCTATTGTAGCGTCCCTTGAGAGACTGGTCAAAGATGGCACGACTCGCGCAGGAGTCAGCGAAGTGGAGGGCGCTGCAGCCGCGGTCGCATCCGATCCGGGTGTTAGAAGTGCCTTTGGCCAGGCAATCAGAGATTGTTTGAAGCCAAAAAATAAGACCCCAGACTTTCCAGATCCCGCTCGTTTTCCAAACGCGACGAAATTCTTCAAGGATGACGACAGAGCACAACAGTGATTCTGATTTTGCGGAGATGATGTAAATTAAACAAAAAAAACACAAACTTTTTGAAAACTTGTAATGCATTTTAGATTTAATGCTGCTGTAATATTGTTTAATGTGGAGATAGTAGGAGCTTGAATTACATTGGTGAAGAAGGAAAAAAATAAGATGAAGAAAATGAGCCACGATGAACGACGCTCGTCATCGTTTTATAATTATCATTTTTATTGTTTCATGCAATCGTATATAATATTCATCAAGATTCCACAAGTAGGGTGTCAGTTCGTAATTTATAATATTGTTAAATGTTAAACCGTGGTCTCATCCTTGATTTTTTAGTGTGAATTTTCCATTTGGAGCATGACAGACTTGTTTTTTCGTTTTATTCTTTTGTATTGATAATTTGAAAATCTATGTTGTTAATCATCATAATCAATTTCCTGGTAGAAACACAAGGCGTCTCGTGCGATTAAGGCTTTTAATACAATTTCTGTACTAAACATATAAAGTTTTTTTTTTTTTTGATGATTGTAATAGTTTTGTAATAGACAAAAGAGAATACGTATGCGTTTATACAATGATATGCTGATAAAAAAATGGAGATTGATCGCTAAAATTGTAACGAATGAAAATCTCTTGAATTTTTGAATAAAATATTTGCAACCACACGTATCGGTCGTTTGTTCGATGAATGTGTTTTCAACCCATTTTAATGTTTGCGGTCTTTTTACATTTTGAACAAATTTTTGTATAAACATTCTTTTGTTCGTTAATACCTCCCAACGAAATTTATTATTCAAAACTTTTTTCATCCAATTTTGTATCACATTTAAGAACTAAATTTCTTCAGTAACGTCTAAGGTTTTTTTTTCTCTTTTTTTTTACTGCCAACCATATAGACTGGATTTTTACTTGCTTTATATTTTCATTCATCATTAAACATTATATAGAGCGAATGTTGATTCTGAGACTGCAAAGGGTTTCTGAACCCATTCGGGTAATGTCATTCTAGTCTAGAAAAAAATGCGGTCAACTTTATTATTAATCTATCGCAAAAAGTTGAACTTAATCACAAAATAAATTATAGGGCATTATGAACACTTTATACATAATGTATACAGTGAAAAAAGCAGATTATAAATGAAACGATGTTTTATTGAAAAACAATTATGAATAAATTTTTTGTAAATCTAAAATAATGAATAATCAAAACATAACCCACAAAACTGTTTTTTTTTTTAAATTGGTCTTTAATACAATTGAAAAATTATTTTTTAATTTAATTTCAAAATTTCATTTGACAATTTTTTAATGTTTTGTTTTTTTAATTTGTTTAATGATAAAAATTATCGTCAGAAAAAAATATATACCATTCAAAAAAACCAAATATAAATTCAATCGCTCGTTTTGCAAATTCTATTTTGATTTGAACTAGATCAGATTTATTAAACTAAATTAAATAAAATCCAATTGTTTTCTACGAAAAAAAGTTTTAAAAGTAGTGCACAGACACTATTATTTTATGGCTATAGCTGAAACGTATTTGATATGATAAATGATGAAATTCTTTTCTAATAAAAACATTTTTTTAAATGATGAAATAATTTCATATGATTTACATTAACAAATAATCTGTATCATTTTTATCAAAATATAACCCCCCCCCCTCAATGGAAAAAATTATTTATCGTAATATTGATATCTTAAATCGATGTTAATGTTTTTATGACCCCGAAATGCGATAGTCATATAATATTCGAACAAATATTATTATTATTATTATGTTAGCTAAAGAAAACCTTTCAACAATTTTTTTTCTTTGACAATTAAACCGATTGAGTAAAATTCTTTTAAACCATTCTATGACACTCCAGAGAATGCGTAGAATATCTCTGATACAAAAAAACGTCATTCCATTTACTCATTAGAGCGCTATATTAGCTGGAATATACTACTAATTCTTATATATATATTTTTTATTGTTATTTATTACATATCTACAACTAGTAATTTGATGTAGTGTAAATCTAAGAATATGAAACAAAATTTACCTATATCAGAGATTAGTAGTATAAGCATTTGAGCATGAAAAAAGTAATAAAACTTTACAGTAAACAACCTTATAATTAAGCCTTATCTTATCGCAAGACCTTAATTAATTAAGATCTTGTATTAACTAATTGAATTAAGGCAAAAATAAATTAAGTCAGGAACAATGTAATTATCACATGAATAAATAAATGAATAGTAAACTGAGTAACTATATTTGCGGTGTAGCTTTGTAGCTAAGTTGGAGAAGTTTTCTTCGACTTGCGCTTACAGTCGAAAATATATTCTGAAAATATAATAAATATATACAGGGTGTTTTAAAATAATGTACTTTTCTATATACCACTAAAATCAAGAGGCAAAACCAAATCCAAATTGCATAGTCAAACAATGGTCCTGTCACGAAGTAAACAAAATGCATTTTGACATGACACCCAAACTATAAAATTAACGTGAAAATGAAAAACTAATGACAATTAATCAAACGATAAATGAAATGTGGCAAAATGTTATGTAATACGGTTGAAATTATGATTTGACGAGTTTTTGAATCAACTTTTTATGGTAAAAACATTTTTTTATTAATTCGTGCTGCTCTATTAGTGAACTTAAATAACATCGTATTTCCATGTAACTGTGGCAAAATTGTTTGGCAAAAGTGAAAATTCAATAGGGTCACGTGGGGTAAAAATGATCAAAAGAGGGGTAAAATTGATCAGTCTTTAACAATGCATAAACTATTTGCTGGTATTTTCTTATTTCACATAACGTGCTCAACGAATTCTTAAATTGTTTATTTATATTATGGGCGAATTGTTTACAATAATTGGACTCAATCATTTTTACCCCGCCTGACTCTACTGAAAAAAGATAAGCCTTCCAAATAAACTCGATGAAATTTAAGTAAGATCCGTGATGCAGACGAAATTTAAAATAACATTTTCATACGTTGCTCTGAACAAATGTTCTCAGTCAATTAGTCAAGTCAGAGTTTGTCATCGTATTGGCAAAGGTGAAAATTTATTATTCGGTGGCATTTAGAATGACACTCTGTATTAGCCGCCAAAATTTGAGCCCTGCCAACGCGTTCAATCATTCAAATTTAAACTTTGCCTTTCAGGAGGACTTACAGAACACCATTATTAAAAATTGATTTTTGAGTAGCTTCCACATTACTGATCGACTCGATTCTTGTTCGAGGACATTCGGGACAACTTTTTCTGCTTGCCACAAAAATTTGAGCCCTGCCAACGCGTTCAGTCATTCAAATTTAAACTTTGTCTTTCAGGTTGGTCTACTATGAGTCGACTAATCCAGGCTCTGTCATTTTGGGTTCACGTATATCGTACTGAAAGATGTAGCTAACGATAGTAAAGTCAGAATTTTCACTGAGAGTTGCGGAGTTCGCGTAGTCTGGTAGGTTTTTTGTATTGTATAATAATGAAGTGTGGCAGCTATAATAGCATTTATTGTAACATTGAAAGTGCGTAGAATTGATTTCTACTTGGCCCGAATTCTGCTGAGTCTGGAATAATATCAGTTGTAATGAGAGGGCTCACTAGTGTAATTTGTGTCGTCAGGGTGTGCAATACAAGATGATTTGAAGAAAGGGACTAGTAGTCAAGGAATTGGTAAGCTCGTTGGTGGGATGTCATTGAGGATGTCTTGAGAAAGTAGCGCAACAATCATGGAGCGTCTGGTACTATGCTGTACCTTAAGCTGAATTGTACAACATGATTTGAATTTAAATTATTTCTAATAGAAAATTGTTTATATATCGTCGCCCTAGAAGAAAAAGGGTCTATCTCAGAATTGCTTCATGTATTTTAAATGGACAATTTTTTGAACAGGCCCTTATTCTTCTGGGGTGACGATATATTTATCAATATATTACACATATATGTATTTACCAATGATAATAAGAAAATGCTATGTTGAACGAGAGATCTATCTATCTATCTATGTTGGGATACTAGTATATAGCCTCGTACTAAGAGGATCTCAACATGGTACTCTTGAGAGAAAGAGTTCATTCGATGACATCAAGTCGTCTAACATGTGTACAACTTCATAACAATTGAACATTGTTGGTGTGAAGGTGGACGGAACGAGTACAGGTCGTTTTGTTACCGGGTAGCGAATTAGTCCAACACGTATATTTGATATTGTTTGGCTAGAGTTGTAGGTGTCGGTTTCTCTGGTTTGAACTTAGCGTCGAGTTTATCAGCGGAATTTCTGTGACAGAGGTAGATGGAATTGTTCGTTCATCTCCTGTCATTGTGGGAGGAATCGTTGTGTTAATCGCCGTTCTTCTTTTCGGTTGCAGAAGATAATTTGTTATTTTTTAGTTTGGTTTTAGTTATCAAGCGGGTGGGTATTACATAACTTTTTTTTTGACCGAGATAAGTTGGTGTGACGGTAACGCTTTCAGCTTGTGTTCGAGAGGTCCGAATCAAATGTATAAACTATGTCCTACAAAATATGTGTAAAGTTTGAATCTCCTCTGATACCAGTTATTAGTTAGACTGTTGTAGTAGAAATTTGATTCTGAAATTAATATTATCAAAATTTAAATATCAGTCCATTAATTATTAATTATAAAAATTTCGCACGTTTTGCCACATGAATGTTCATAAATTTCCAAAAAGTGCAATAATTGTATTATTGTTTGAACCAATTTCAGTTGTCTTTCGTTAATTCTCAAATTTGATTTTTTTGGTATAAAATTTTCAATTTTAAAAATGTAAATAAATAAAAATACTAACATATTTTTCTGTACAGTCCATACTGAACAGTAACATTAGCATCATCCCAAAAGCATCTTCAAAAAAAAAGTACAACCTTGCCGGCTGGGTTCGACAGTCTACCATAGTTTCTTTCCGGCCGCACAGATGGCTGGATGAGTACAACAATCAAAAAACCTTCTTAAAACAGACGTTAAACTTCCAACTTTAAAAGCTTTCCTCTTTGTATTTGTTCAGTTTCCTTTTAGACAAACAATCTTGCAACAGTCCTTGAAACATTTTCCACCTGAAAAAAAAGACGGAATCAAAAGAAACCGAGCAGCTCGATACGTGTCAAACGCTTTTAAAACCAATGAAATGTTTGATTAATATGAAAAGAAAGGGGGAAAAAATCTAATTTTGCCAACATGATGGAGAACATCTGTTGTGTATTACTTTTTTGGGCTGTCCTCGAGCCGGCGGTAGCGGTAGCGTTCGGCGAGGTGAGTTTATTGTAGTTTATACCTGTAAAGTGTCAAGCGAGCGAAAGCGGAGACGCTTGTTTCGTACAGCGGTATTAATTGGCCCGACGTTGGTGCCTACTGCGAGTCCGCTGGTTGGTTTTTTTTTTTGTTTTCTTTTTTCAAGTCCGTGCCACGGAAACGTTCCTTCGTTTCACGCTTTTTTTCCGCCTTTTTTCATGCTTTTTGCCCCGCGCGACCCCTGGGTCGGCTCTCTTCTACCATTCGACGAGACTACAAGCGAGCGAGGTATATCCGTACGTAGTATAAAGTACAATAGATAAAGGTCGTCGCGGCAGTCCGCGCGGACTTGACGTGCAGCTGTCTCGCGAGATCGGTGCCTGCCGATTGGCTGTCGGCGGCCCGTCGGCGCATCCCATTGGCCTTTTTCCCGACGAGGACGCCTCTTTATTACGAGAGGGCGTTGCGGTCGTTTTTCGGCGAGCTCGTTGGCGCAACCGACGCGCCGGCGATTGTTATTGGCGTTGGCGTGATACCCGGCCGAAAGAGTCCGCGTGGATCTCGAAGCGAGGTTAAGATGCCTCGGCAATCAAGTAGAACCTCCGGGTAAGTAGGGGTGGCTACGGGTGGTGGTTACAGGCAGTGGTGATGTTGAAAGAGCGAGACGCCAGAAAGAGACGGCGATGCGGTTGAGAGCGCGGGGTTCGGCAAGTGCCGAGGCGGCCATATTTAGAGAAGGAAATCGGCGGAGAGCATTCGCATTTCACCGCCGCGCGGTTGCCTTCCAAGAGATACTACGGATTCGTGCGGCTGTCATCGTGGTTTCCCGAGCTGAATCGCGCGAACGTATGCACGCGTATGTGCGCGGCTCAACGGATCGACGCGGTTTCGCGCCAATCGTACTTGTACGCCGATGCAAATTAGGAATCTTCTCTCGACGGATTTTAATTAGATTTTTTTCCTGCGGTGGTTCGTTCTCCTTTTTTATCTTTTCTTTTTTTTTTCATTATGTTTCATCCATTCGTTTCTCCCGTCCTTTTCAAACAAAAACCTTGCCGCCCGCCAGCCTATATTCGTAGTATTCAAATTTTTTCCCGGGATTAGTCTTTGATTAAGTTATTTATAATTAAATGCTGTTCATGAACAAAATAAAATTGCAACCATTCCGTTGAATTAAATTGTCAAACGGTGACCAGGAATTGGCTAATGTAATTTCATGATTTAATTTTCTTTTGTTCATGCAAATTTATGATTTTCAATTACAGTTGACTGAAATAAAGTCGAATTTTGTTTCAGCTCAGCTGTTTAACGGGAAATGTACACAGAATGACGAAATTCACACCGAAATTCAGAAATCGATTAAGGAGAATTTGTACTTATTTCAATGTTTATAATAAAAGATGATGTATGAACAAAATTTCAAATTTTTTATTAAATGATATTGTATAGTTTATGAATAAAATTTATATTAAAATTTGGTAGTAAAAATAAATGAAGTTGATATAAAAAGTGTATAATTTAAAATATGAAATATATTTTTGATCATGTTATATTTTAAAATTTTCCATCATTTTTTTTACAAACAAAATTGATTTTTGATAAGTTCACTTAATAAACAACTTTTTGTAAGCATTTTAGCGATTTCTTCAGCAATTTTGTGTAAAAACCAAAATTTGCATATGCTGCAAAGTATGGAATTTGCAACTTTATTTCATTTATAATGGTGTAATAAAAAAAAAATGTATAAAAAAATAGGGTGGGAATAGGCGTGGAAAAATTATAGTTTTTAATATAATTTATTTACGGCAAGTTTTATAAATACTAATTTTTTTATTAACTTGATAAAAAAAGACTTTCAGGGGCGCGAGTTCAAGGCTCAGTGATAGAATTTTTTTTTATCACTGTAAAATAACTCCTGACACTTGGGAGAGTTTGGTTTCACAATTCGCGTAAATTCCCAACCGACATCTAAAATTGGGTAAGTTGAAATCGTTTGAACCGAAGCTGACAAATGTCTTGTGAGATAAGGCTTTTTGTTAACCTATTTTTCGTTTCAGGGAAAAGGATACAACTTGAAGGAGAATACAAAATTAGCCTCGGAGCCAAAAACAAATTTGCACCGAATATCGCAAATCCTCTGCAAACGAGCTTGGAAACATCTTTTCGGAATGAAGGTCGAGAACAGGCTAAATGCTCTACTTTTCTGGCAAACCTGCACTTTGCGTAAATTTTAAACTGAAATGTTCCAGCAATGATCTCTTGTACGACGCACAATTAAACTTGTTCTCTTTTTGCATCCCCGAAGCTTTGCTCCGGTATAAAACTGTTTTTGTAAGTGTACATCCGCGAACACGTACGAGTGTTCGTAAATTTACACTCCAAGCTACGTGGCTCACGCACACTCGTCAAAAAGGTATATAGACTAGGAGCTTCACTAACACAGTCGTAGTCTGTTTCGCGTTGGACGACGAGGCTTTAGGAGCGCGCGTTTTTGTCAGCGCAAAGCTCGAGAGTTTTTTCTGCATTGCGCCTCCGCGCCATACACGTAATTTCATTTCTCTTGCCTATACATCGCGCGGACCCCCGGCCTCTTTTTTTTCCTCTCCTTTCCGACCCTAGTTTTCTTTTTACATTATCTCGCTGTGCGCTCCATTAAGGGCTTTTCTGCGTATCGCGTTTTACTTTTATGCACCCAAGAAAGCTATATACCTTTTGACGTGTGTTCTATAAAAGAGCGACTGCAAATGCATACGCGTTCAAGTTTTTGTACCTTCCCATCAACGTCAATAGTCGATATATATAATTTGCACTTTATATCTTTCACGCTCAAATTTCACCGATTGCGATAGAAATTATTTCCTTTTCAGTTTTAGTCACTTTTTGTATTATTCATCTGCCATGTCAACTGCAAGTCAAGCTAATTTGTATGTTTTTGTTAGAATAAAATTTGAATTGTATATAATTCAATTTCTAAGTAAATCTAATGTTTGCGTATTTTGATTGTAAATGGAGGATAAAAAATCGGCTAAATTGTCTCAAATACAGTATACCATATGTATACAATGTACAAAGAGTATGTTTTGAATCGAATTATAATTATAATTTGGAATAGAATGAGAATAATTTCTGGGTGGATTTTGTAATTTATAGACAAGTCTATATGTATTTATTGAATGTATATTTTGGTATTCATTGTATTGTAGTACGCAAACCTATATATTGCGAATGCGAAATGTTTTCCGCAGGTGTTGAGCTACTGAGCAGGGACCCCGATTGATGAACGTGTGTTTCGATAGACGGCATCAGCCAAATAGCAGCCAGGCACTTGGCAAGAATGATGCAATTAACCAATAAACACGTTTTCCGACAAGCGACTGCGAGCTATTGTGTGTACATTTATGTGTTCGGTGAATCTGACCGTTTGTACAATACTTATCGTTAAGCCGTCACGTTAATATGTTGCGCGTACTTCGTATTCGAGTTTCAATCGTTTCTCACATAATGCGGCCCCCCAAGTTCCAAATGTGGGACTCCCTAACTCCCCCCAATCGCCAGATGGCGTTTCAAAAATGTTTTCACAAGAAACGTAATAAAAAAACGATAAATAACACATTTTTAATCAAGATTTTTTGGTATCAAAAATAACATTTAATATTTTGTGATAAGTAGATACTGCGTTGTATTTTGCATTTTTTTTTACTTTGCTAAAGACACTGCTGTGAAAATGAAAAAAATATAAAAATTTTGTAAAGGGTAAAAGTGACGATTTTTTAAGTTTTGAATCACATGTGTTTTTATTAATATTGTAAATGTAAATTATTATTAATTAAAGAATTTATAGATAAAATAAAATAGGAAAAAAATGAAGGTATCAGTACAAAATTTTGGATATCACTTTTTACCCCATCTGTCACTATTACCCCGATCGACTCTGATTTTAAAAAGCAAACAAAATCGTTTGTAGACATTCAAAATTATTTATTGTAACTTATTGTAAAATTAAATTTAAAATACAAGCCAAATTAAAAAATTTTCAAACTTCGTTAATTTCTGATCACTTTTACCCTATATTTGTTGATTTTTACTCCGCCTGAACTGATAAATTTATTGTAAAATGTAAATATTCCAGTTTATAAAGGTGTAAAGTTTCAAAAACTTTTTATCCGAGCTTGATAGCTGCTGATATTATGCAAAATAAATATACAAAACTTCATCCGGTCTTAATGCAAAATAAAAAGCACTTATTAAGATGAGTTAAATAGACTGAGACAAATAAAAGCATATCTCGTGGATATTTGTTCGAAGATCTCTCCGGGTATTAGAAGACAGTAAAATCTCTTTCGATTGTAAAAATATTTGACTTTATGTCTTCTATTGCGCCGCGAGGATATAAATTTTCCCGGATATCTACAAATAATTAAGTCCAATAACACTGAAACGATAATAAATGTTGAATAAACCATTTAGCTTCGTTATCGCATGCTGGGCAATATCTAACGGCATCGTTTTATTACGCTCGCGATGAAACTTATGAAAATTGTATTCGTACCCCGCAAAAGTCCATTACCTTTTTTTTAAATTGCATTTTCTTTGCATTGTTAATTCTCACTTTCAAAGTGCCCACACTTTGGTACGACAAAAAATTTTTTCGTTCCGTTAAGTAAACAATCCACAAACTCATGTTCAAATAGGAAATGAATAAAAATGTCAAAACAATGATTTCGAATTGTATATGAAAAAATGTAAGCGGCGTTATTTCCTTGTTGCATTTAAGGCAAATAAATTATACCAGCTGATACACATACGGTTTGCAGAGCAATTGTTTGTGTCATCCATGCATGTTTCACGAGATATTACTCGAGCAAATATTAATTTTCATAATCTCGACGATCGACTGAGCAACACCAAGTGAAACATTAAAAAATTTACAACCCGCGATACAATGTAGAATGTCAGGGGTATAAAATCAGTCGTGCAAAGTTTTCCTTTGGTATAAGCATGATGCAACAAGCGTCGCGTCGATGATAAATTTGATCCGTGACTGAAAATTGGAATCCATTGTGACTGATTTCAAAACATGTCCGGTCGTCGATTTGTCATCGTCTCGAATTTGTAAACAAAGATAAAAATTTCGATCGAGAAGAGTTGGCAAGGGCCGAATTGGAAAAGCGAAAAATAGGAGAAATCGATATTGTTCCTCTGCGATAATCTCGTTTATCTGTTCCTACCGCTTGAAACTGAGAAATGAGAGGTATAAAAGCTATACGGTATATCTGTGTGTACATTCGATAAAAAGTAATCTCGTATTGTTACGGTTTAACGACAAAGTATATTTCAGCCACTCGGAGGAGTTTTTTCTTCTCTCAAAAGACGTAATGTTCGTTGACCAAGTGTATATATATACTGTTTTGTGATACGCTGTCGAAGGGTATTCCTTATCGAGCGTTCCACTTCAGCGCCACTTATATTACTTTGTAACTTTTCTACATGCAATGCAAACTTCAATATAGTGTTTTTATTTGCTTCTTATCCTATTAATAGTCCACAAAAGTTCTCAAACGTACCAACGAAAATGTGATGGTATACATTATTGAGGTGGAGAATATTTTTCGAGGGTTCAAAGTACGAGGGATAGATGATAGAGCCATAACTTAGATTGATTCCTAAACTTGCGCGGAATGGCGCATCGCTGATATCAAATTTTCCACCGAGGGATCAAAAAATATTAACAAGAGATGTGAAATATTTCCGACTTTCATTTCAGACCCGCCTCTGAGATCCGATATTTATTTACGTTTGTCGAATTTCGCCTATAAATGCTATCTTATTTTACAACGTTTCGATTTTATTCAACGGGAATAATAGTAACCCTGAAAACCAGTCTTTACTCAATAATTAAAAATACATTTTACATAACATTCGCACAACTTTTTTTACTTCATAATTTATATTTCATGTTCAAAATTTGTTTAAATATTTATATAGTTATTATAAGAATAGATGAGAAGTCGTACAAAAATATAGAAATATGATTTTTATTTTTTTATTTTGTGGTTAGTTCAGGGAAGACACCAAATTTTGAAATTGATATACTTTTTAATCGGTTTTCATCTATTAATTTCTTGAAGATCAAAGTTATAGAATTTTTTTTAGTAAAAACTAGTAGGTCTATAGTGAAAAGAATATTTCTAAGGAAAAATTTCATTACAGGTAGGAATAATCCCTTAAAATAATATCGTGATCGAAACGTAAGTAAAAAATGATGAAGAAAATATGCACGTACAAATAAATTTATTCTAGTTCGAAAAATGTTCTGTCTCGATGTATGTATTCTTTGTATGTTTATAATTGTGATAAGATAAAAGCATTCTATATTTGAAGAAAGTTAAAAAATGTACAGCAAAATAATAGAAGATATCTATCATTAAACGTCTAACGAATGGATGGAAAACAAGGGGGACAAACAATTTTTTCAATTCAAATTCCTGATAAACATTTTTTTAAAAAACTTGCAAATAAAACGAACGAAAACAGTAGCACAAAATTATTTCAATGATAAAATGATTCTCATTCAAATACAAATAAAATAATAACTGTACCAAATAATGTTCCTATAAAAGTCAATAAATAATTCACTGAAAACCTTTCTTGAAATTGTTTGCAACCACCTAATTAACATGATAGAGCACACATTTTATTTATTACTTCCACGGTCATCAGGAGGTAACAAATTGAATAGGAAAAAAAAGAAAGAAAAAAAAAAGTAAAAAAGAAAGAAAGAAAGACGAGATACGTGCATAATGATTGACAAAAATAGAGCAGAGCGAACAATTTGATGAGTTATTTCCTACGGCCGAGGGGGACTGAGCGCGACAGTAGGTATATCGCACCCCATCGCACATAATCGTTGTTGTCGGCAGCCGCACGATCTCGTCCCCAATATTTGTCTATGTGGGCCTTTTCCCACTGGATCTCACGCGCTACCAAATAGCATCGAGATTAAGTGACATCGAGCACAGGAAAGGGTAAAGTGATAATAACTGCCTCGGGGAGGCTCTTATGGGGCTCGAGTGTCTGAAACCGGCTGGGGACAGACGAAGGGGGAGCCGGCTTCGTGGCTCCTGTAATTGCATGTAAGAATACGAGCGCGATAAAGTCCGTCGAGCGGAAGACACTAGAGGCTTATTTCTCTCCAACAATTTTCTCTCTCTCATTACAAAAGAGTTACAAATATTTAGATCCTGCCTGTTTCAAAGATTTCCGCTACAACTTTTTGTACTGGAGAAAACAAGTTGGAAATAAGCGTTCTCGCCTTTTGTGTCCCTAAATGACCGGGGGATGGGATATTGTTTTTTTTTTTTTTTTTTTTTTGTAAACGGATGCTTTGTATCTTGAAAATAACTCTCCCAATTCGGGTTATTATTTTATGTCGTTTATGTTGTTTATAAATTTGAGCCACCTTGGTTTTTGTAATTGTGTTTGTCTATTGGATTTTAGTTTTGTTTATTATGTTTCTGTTGGAAGAAAAAGAGTAGTGGAACGTTTAGCTTTTAGTCTAGCGAGGCGTGTCTAATATATTGCAGTTGTACGTTTTTATTTAGTCATATAAACAGAGGCATTTCAACGGAGAGGAGATATTTCGTTACCAAAATTAAACGCTCGAGATTATGAAAATTGATGAAACGATCGTTAACGGTGATTAACAAAAATGATTTAAGCCGAATCGGATTAAATTTCAACAGTTCGAAATTAATGTCGTTCCTGAATTTTGAACTTATCTTATTTTTATGGAAACCTTTTTATTGCATTCTGTTCTTTCTGTCCTTTTTAATCCTTGCGCATTTTTTCTGGATTAAATTTGTGTAAAATATCTGGTTATCATACGGTTGGGAATTCCATTGCTAGCAATATTTTTTGTTGCTGAAATGTTGGTAAACATTTTCGAGATCAAACGGATGGATCTTGGGTTGTTCCATCATCTTCTTCCATCGTCATGCATCTGCTGGGTGAAAAACGTTTGATGAATGTTCGTTACCAACCTTTCGTGTTTCCACTAATGGATTTGGCGCTTTTGAGTGGCGCTCGTCCGCCTTGGAGTATGTCTTCGACACCACGCGTATGCTTTACACCTAAAAAAAAAGTAAAAAGCTTCAAAAATAGCTCACTTTGAGGCGCGGGAGAGGAAAAGTTGAAAGAGAGAGGGATGAACAAAATACAAAAACAAAAATCAAACAAACTAAAACAAGCGAGTATTGAAACAAAAAACAAACGAACAAAATAAACTGCGAGGACGAAAATATATAAGATAAATATGAAAGGGGAAATATAGGGTAGTTGTGATATGTAGTATGTATTTTTTGAGGTTTTGGGGTCCATGTTTTTTTTTGTCGTAAGTTGTTATTGGTCAATTAATCCATAGACGAAATATAATTACAAAATAAAGATTTGGATAAAAATTCAGGGAGATTATTTGTATCCCATTTGTCACCCTCGTCCCTGTTGACCCTGTAGAAATCAAAATAGAAATAAAATAAAATCATTCAAGATCTGAATTATATAAGTCAAACATAATGAATGATAATTACGACGAAAAGCAACATAAATGAAAATAAAAAAATCCATTAAAGAATTAAGGTAGCGACTAAAATAAAATTGAACCAAAATCAAAAATCCAACTGAATCAACAAAAATGCAACAAAATAACCAGAATAACTAAAAAATGATTGAACCAAACACAAAAAAACCAAACAGGAAAAATAAATTGTATTTAAAAAATCACAAAAGATTACAAAAACCTAAAAAAATACAAAAAAAAAAAAACTACAATACAACAATCAAACAAAAACTCAAATAAATTAAAAACAAGCACAAATAACTAAAAAATGATTGAAAACCAAACAAGAAAAACATGAAAAATTGTATTTAAAAGATGCACAAAAGATCTCAAACATCAAACGACAATAAACCCTCATAAAAACCAATCAAAAACTGAAACAAATTAAAAGCAATCCCAAATGAAACAGAAAACAACAGCGGAACAAAAATTCGATCAAAAACCGTACAAAAATGTAAAAACAACAAGGGAAAAGCTCCGAAACATCGAGCGTAAGAACGACGTCGACTTCGGAGTGGAGACCACGTGGTAGGACGGAGTGGGGCGCGGTTGTAGGGAGATAGGGGAGGGGGACGGTTTCCCCTATTGCTCGTCTACGATACTCGGTTTAGTCTCTGCACGAGCGTGGTGGAGGATGCGTCGAATGAGCGCCAAATACAAAAGTGTCATCGTGTGATCCAGATCGCGAGTGCACTCCAGTTTTTGGTTCTGTTATTTGGTGTTGGTTCTTGTGTGAAAGAGATCCCAGGGGTGGAGGGGAGCAAAGTGAAGTGTGACTGTTGTGGTGCTATGTCCGAGGATACACGATCTAACTTCGACTCCGGGAGATAGGACTGCGCCGATCAGCTCAAGTTCCGTCGGATCGTCACTGTGCACGAGGATGTACCCCAACGCCGGCATCAACGTGGCAGCTGCGGCTGCAGCAGCTGCGGCGCGACACCCGGTACGACACTTTTTTTTTCGGTTCCCCCATTTTTTTGTTTTTCCTTTTTCATTCGTTTTTGCCCCTTTTGCGCGCGCCACTTTGCATCTCGCTTTCACAAACCTTTCGATTGGCGTTTTAATCCACCTCATCAACGTTTTTTTATTATTATTTTTTTTTATTTTTTGATTTTTTTCTCATCACGTTCTCTTCTTTTCACCTCGCATAATTGCGATGAGAAATTTGAATAGGTTCGGATGATGATTTTCTCGATCCGACGAAAAGAACCGAAAAGCTCGGGGAAAACACGTGCGAGTCAAATTTTATTCTGAAACGAAGATCCAAACTTGAAAATCAAATCCAAACTCGAAAATTAAACAGAAAATGATTTTCGTTTACAAATATGAAAAAGTCAGATTGGCTTTTTTAATTATCGGAAAAAATAGATCGGTATCAGAAAAATGAAGAAACAAAAAAGAATGGAACTAAATTGATGATTGATAAAGACTGAAATTAAAGTAGATAGATAAATCATTTTGAATGTTTTTTTTATTCTTTCTTATGAAATTTAATTTCACGTTGACTATTTGTCGTGTAATCGAGTTTGAATGATCGTTTAATCCGACCACCGCATGGCAATTGGTACAAAATAAACAACAAACGACAAGACAAATTAGAAGACCGGCTGATTATATTTTTCCCGCTGGCCAATCGAACATGAAAATCAACAACGAGTTTTGAACTTTCTCTTTGCTTAGAGCCGGTAATTCGAAATACATGATGTAACCGCGCGATTTGCGCCAGGTGTGTGCGATGCATTAACACGCATCTTATTTAACATCAGCCGGGCTCGAAGAATAAAGTATCCTCGCTGGTTTTATTTGATCAAGTCAACTGGAGAAGGGGGGAGGAGGGGATAATTGTGTTTAATCGTATCGATTTTCTTTGGCATTGAGGCAGCCAGTTTTCAAGTGTTAAACGGATACTGAAAGATAGTGCCGTGGTCGATAGCTGGTCATGGCTAAACACTTGATACAATTATCTCACTTTTGCAATCTGATTCTTGTTCTTAATTACAATAGTTTTAATCGTGCGATCACGTCCATCAGGCTCGTTCGAATCAAAACAATTTGCGAGCGATAACCCCTTTTAAAAATAGATTCAAACTTTGATCATCGAGAGAACCAAAAAAAAAAATAACACCTCCGTCTTGACTAATCATCGCCTTCTTTTTTTTCGTCTTCGTTATATTTTATTTTAATCTAATCTTGACATTTGTCGTTGTCTCCAATCGATATTTATTTTTCGTCTGACCTAATGATTCCAATGAAATTGAACATTTAATGAAAATTAAGATACTGCGAGCAATCCAAAAAGATTAAAATTTAATACCGGTTTTCTGTTAAGTGCAGCTCAATATTTTTTATCTCTCTCATTACAAAAATAAAATACTGTCAATTATGAAACTAATTAGAAAGAAAGTTTTATATTTTATTCTTGTCCTTCGTTTTTTTTCTTTAATTTTTTTTTAGGTTGAATATCATATTGAAAAATCGTCTTCCACTTTTGCGGCGAATTTTTGGTAGATTGATTTACAACCTGACAGATTGACTGGGAGGAAAAAAAAGATTACAAATCCAGCGTCGGCGAGCACTTATTATTCAGGCGCGCTTTTTGCTAATTAATTTTTGCCTCCCTTTCGGGAGTCAACGTATAATTGGACGTGTCGGGAACTCCTCGCTGTTATTGCAATAGGATTCACGTCGTCCATTGTCACGCAATCAAAAACGTATGCTCGAATTCCTGTGACACGCTGAATGGGCTCTTTCGCGTCGTTATCCGAACAAATTTGCAGTTCACGTATTTATCTTTCTTCCGACGGTAATTCATTCAATCGCGCCCTTCCTCTCTCGCTGAATTTTCAGCGTTTTATAAATAAAAATAACAAGCACAATTTTTCGTGGAAATTCAAGACGAAAAATTTTTTTTCTTTTTTCTTAAAAATGCCAAGGAAACCGAACAAAAAGAAACTTGATTGTTTATTTATTTTTACACACAAGTGAATAAAAATAAAAAATAAAAAAGCTCAATTTTGCTTTTGTCGATTTCCAAACTATTCTTTTGACATTTTTTCTAAACGATTTTCCATCTCGACCCGGACCGAGTACGTTGTAGAATGTAAAACTCATCAAAAATGCAAAAAAAAGTTTCACAAAAGGTAATAAAAAGAGATGAATTTGAAAGTTTTCATTCAAATTTTTTTCCACCCAAAAAAAGGAAATGTTTGAAAGTTTTTAATTGAAAATGAATTTTTGAATGTAACTTTTTTTCGGTTCAATCTGAGAAAAATAAAATGCTAAATGGAGAGTGAAAATGTGTAACACATAGTTTCTTTTCGTCGACAAAAAAAAAATCCATTTCTAATCCCAATGGGGATTAGTTCCGATTCTGATTTATCTGTAAAAAGTGTCATGACCGAGAATGTTGTTTGGCCCCGGTCTCTTCAGGCGGAATCATTGAAAAATCGTTGTACCTCTATGGTTATTCTGTGGATTTCCGAAAAATTTTAATTTCAAGATTCCTAAGCATTGTATAGTAGCCCGGACAAAAAGTGCGGCTCACAAGAAGATTGCCGAGCATGATACACTGCAAATGTAAACACAGGTGCGCCCGAAAGGAAGGTGACCTGCGCGCCGCTTGTTTACCAGCCATTGTCACTTGGGCTCTTTCGGTCCGGGCCATTCAGTCCGGCTTTTGTATGGCATCGAGTTTTTTCTCCCCTCCTTCTTGTCAGTGCGATAAATTTTGAACCGAGCAAATACGCTCCTTCGTGTTTTTCCTCCAAGCCCTGCAAATCAAATTACGATAATAATTGGTAAAAGCTGAGATTGGATTTTCGGCGAATTCTTTACAAGGGTGGTTTCTTCCCTTTTTCTTTTTCGTCCAAACTTTGCTCGTTTCTTCTTCACTTATTAACAGCAACGAAAGGGTGCAAAGGAGCGATTTGTAATTAAATTTTGACAGACCAAAAAAGTATCTGAAGACTCGCAGGGTTCTGTTATAAAAGTTGTTTTCGTTTGTGTAATAAAATTGTAGATCGAGGTTTACTGGTTTCAATTAAAATGTAGATTTAATCTGGAATCTGATTCTGGGGAGAGGAGAGGGAGGGGGGGAGTTTTTCGTGCATGCATAACTGAACTTGATTAAAAACATGCGTATAATGATGAGACAGCGGATGCTGCGAATAATGTATGTCGCGGCCGGATGGCTGTTGCGCGATAAAAAAAGAGCGATGTGTGAATTGCGATCGCGTGTAAAAATGAGCGATACTCGATGATAAAACAGGGCGTCCTCGCGCGTGAAACGGTGTGTGTCTTCTGCCGACGATCCGGTCAAATAATTCAAACGCCAATTTTGTATAACGCGCGACTCTCAAACGCAACCGGTTGAATTTTAATCCGATTAGGGCAGTGGCGCGTGCGAATGTCCATCTTTTTTCTTTTTTGTTTTTGTTCTTTCGTGAAATTAATATCGAATGGAAATAATTCATATCAAATAATGCAGACAGAACAAATGGAACGAAAAATTGATTTCGTTAGTCAATTTTGTGGTCGGTTATTTTTATCTGTAACTTTTTTTATATCTTATTTTTTCTTGACGAGAAACTTTGTTTTTTTTTGGGTGGGGGGGGGGTTCTTTTTCGTAATCAGAAAATGGAGTACAAATTTTTTTATGACACGGTTGGATTCTTTTTACAAGCTACTCAACTCGAGAGATATGGGATTTTCCATAGAACCAATAGAGAGTTTATCTTGTAAATCAAGTATTTACTCTGGAACGTAATCTGACTCACGATTTAAAAATACTCGACTAATGATTTTCTGAAACAATGACCCCTTATTTGCTCAGCGTTGATACGTGTTGAGAAAAGACAAACAGCACGGCATAGAAACACAAGTCAAGCATTGTTTCTTTTACGAATTAGTTTGAACAACCATCTTGAAACAAACAGACGTAGCCAAAACAACTCAGATCAGATTACTCTCTTTCTTGAGGTTGTTGTACACCTATAGCACATTCCACTGGTTATGACAACTTAATAAATGACGAAACATTTTCAATTCATATTTCACTGTTTAACATTTGATAAATTCTTTTTTCGTCACGTTTTCAATACAAAAATAAGCGCAATAAAATAAACAAAAACAAACGCAATTATAACAAACGAAAAATAATATATAAAATTATTGTATCTTTTACTATTTTGACGCAAACATTTGATATTGAAAAAGGGTTCAAAAGGACAAACAGAAAAACAAAAACAAACGTAGAATATAAACAATGACAACAACAACAAAATAAATATAAAATATTTGTTTCTTTTACAATTTGGACTTCAACTTTAGAATTTGAAAAAGGTTAAAAAGGACAAACAGAATAACAAAAACAAACGCAGAATATAAACAATAACAAAAACAATGATAACAACAACAAAATAAATATAAAATATTTGTTTCTTTTACTATTTTGACATCAACTGTAGAATTTGAAAATGGTTGAAAAGGACAAACAGAATAACAAAAACAAACACAGAATATAAACAAAAGCAATGACAGAAAAAAGAGCAAAACAAAAACACAATCACATATTTGGTACTCAATATTGTGTATCAATTTTTAATATTGAAAAAAGGTTGAAATGGACAATCAAAAGAAACAAAGATAGGAAAATCTGAAAAATGCATTTTTTTCGTGACACGTGAACATGGACATTTTCCGAGCGATATACCCCGAGCGATTGGATGCAGTATGTCTAATCGAAAGAGGATGTGGGTTATATGCGCCTTTGATGTGTTTCTGTGCGTGCACAGAGAGTGCACATGGCGCTGATTTGTTTCGATCAAACGTTAACACGGGAGCATAAGCGGCTGTGCGGCGCAGCCAATAAACTCTTCGGATACCCCGAATCACTTTGATACATCAGCGACTGTCGCGGTCACGAGTCATTTGACGCCGGATTTTGTGAGTTTATTTATTTTGGCCCGGGATTTTTCTTTTGATCGACGCCAAAAAACTCATTTCAACGTTGCAAAATGTGACGAACGAAAAATTAAACAGCGCCGTCGCGCGGCAGTTCCGCGAACCAATAACCGGGTCAACGGTCTCCCTTTGACGACGACGTAAAAAAAAAAAACAGGGAGAAAAATTCCGGTTTCCGTTCGACTGCCGCCATATTGATCGCGAAATTGTATCCTCGGTTTCGCGGAAAATCCCTTGTTTTAACAGCTGACAAAGTAACGAGCTGCGCAAACGACGTAATTTAATAACGTAAACAAATTTTGTTTGCCCGCGTCACTGTGTCTGATACGAGTTACTTTGTTTATAACAGATGCATTCTCCTGACCCATTTAATCGCGCTCAATGTCTATTTCAATTTATTTGCACTCTAGATTGCAAAACGCTCGAGAGGCAAAATGCGTTGTATCAACATTGTCATTATGAGCGCATCCATCGTGTGTCCGCAACTGCGAATGAAATTAACACTTTTGGGAAAATAAGGGATATTCTACGTGTGCAGTGATAATTTAGGGTCAGTTTTGTAAAGCTTGAAATAGCTTTCAGAAAACTGCTGAATTATCAGCGAACTCATCATAGGAACAGAAAAAAAAATGAAATTGAAAATGGTCAAAATTTTCGCTCGTAACTTTTTTATTCTTCTTCTTCTGTAATGATTCATCGGTCGAGAAAATTTTTTTCAGAATTTGTATTTGCCAAGAATTATGAGTGAAGAAGCATTCTGTTTTTTGCTCGAGGGAAAATCTCGAGGTGACTTTTGAGGGGAGAGCAGATAGGACAAACAATGCACCCCAGGTATAACAGGGCTCGAGCGTTTTAGGTTACAAGACAAATTTGTGATTGTAAAAGGTGCGAGGATAATTTACAAGTGGAATTCCTCCGCTCAGTTTATCATCATAAAAGTGAAACTGCCGGTTCTTTGGAGATTGAAGTGGCGATTATGATACAGATTACTCGGCCAAATTTTCTAAAGCGACGTAAAACTCAGTCGTAAAACATCAGTTTCGTTTGATGTTTGGAAATGTTGTATCCTTATTTTTCAGATACGGAAAAATTCGGGGCTTATTCTTTTAATAACGTAAAATTTACATCCTTGTCGTGGCTTTAGTTTTCTATTTTGATGGTCGATCATAAAAAGTGTAAACAATATGAAATAAACAAAGCAAAAGCAAACGAAACAAACATTAGAAAATTAAAAGAAATTAGAAAAAAAGCAATCTGGAAAACTAATTCGAAAAGGAAATAAATTAAAAAATCAAAATGAAACAATAAAAGAAATATTAAACAAACTATACAAAATGTACAAGTACTAAAAAATATGACAAAAAATTGAATGAAAAAAAAACAAATGAAACAAAATAAAAAAATATTTTTAAAATATTAAAAATCAATGAATAAACAAATAATAAAAAAGAAACTGATATAAGAAAAAGAAATTAAATCAAAATAGGGAAACGAATAAATTAGAAATGTTGTAGTTGAAATTTTTGTTGTTATGAAGGTTTTGAACATTAAAATATTATTGTTGGAAGATTGCGAAACAAGCTTGTTAGTGAAACGAGGTAAAATTTGTCTAGCAAGCGTCCAGACGTAGTATGTAATAAGCGAGTATACGATTCTCACACTATTTGCACAATGAAGATTTATAATACGCGCCAATTACACGTAACACGTTTCGTTCGCTCATTCCACGACGTCGTTATTCATCCCGTGTAATTACCAATGCATATTGCGGTCTCTGCGGCGATCGTGGTCGTGCGTACGAGTAGCCCTCGAATTTAGCCTCGTTTCGATTTCAATTTCACTGTAATCCCGCCGCAGCTTTCCCCGGAGCCTTGTCGCGTGATACCAAAGACAATTATTACCAAAATACACACCATTCCTCGCTATTGCTCAGACTCAAATTATCGCGCTATGATTTTGCGTCTCTCTCTTTCACCTACCAGCTATCTCTCTCTCTCTCTCTCTCTCTCGCTCCCACGACTTATTTCTTTCGTTCACCCTGCGTCGTTATTAAAAACCAACGAGTATTTTCGATTTTAATTTAATAACCCGGTCATGATTCAATTACAATTTCAAATTGATCGCCTTTAGTAAAAAGCGCGCGGGAATTTATTATCCGTCTATAAATAAGCGTCGGACAAAGTAAAACAATCAGGTTAATTTTTCGTTGGCACGCGATTACGTTCAATTTTCATAAATAATGGCAAATTGAAAATTAATCTACGCGCGCGAGAGCAAATTATGCAAAATCTAAAGCTACTTTGTGAACGATATTATCGTGCGATATTATTATAATGCGATTTGTTGCGTGTATCCGGTGCGTTTAATAATTGTGATTCAGTGCAACTTTGTTAATTGCTTTCATGCCGGGATGAGCCCGATTAATTAGGTGAGCTTTGCGTTACGATTCCATGCTGAATATATAGTCACGGCTGTGAGTCTTGCTCGAGGTTTGATTGAACCGCCAGTGTGTCACGCTTCGTCTGCAATACAAAATACATGTCACAGTCCTCATACTAACTTCTCTTTTTTTTGTTTATAAACTTTCAATTAAAACATTCAAATATATTTAAAATACAATAATTTTCTTACATTCCTTTCTTTCAACTAAAAAGTTTTATTTTAGATTTTCATGTTTTTAACGTAGTTCCAGAGTGGCAATCAACGAAAAAAATTTATATTATAAATTTTCATAACCATAGAAAAAAATTGTAGTGAAAAATGAAAAACGAATCTAAAAGTACTGAATTATTTGCATGCCAAGAATTTTTGAATGGTTTTTGAGTGATTTTCAAATTTTGTGAGTAATAAACTTTTGGATCGAATTGTAGTAAACGACCAATCACAATCAGCCAGTTTCAACTTGAAAATGTCGTAAATGTAATTACGCCTAAACTTGATGGCCAACATTTTTAGAACTTTGCTAAAATAACGTTCAATATTTGAAGTTAGTTATGTTAGTTTTTTGAAAAAATCTGACATAAAATAAAAAATAATGTTTGTTTCGACACCGAAACCAAATGGTTAATTTTTTTACAAATTTGTATCATTGAGCAGAATACATGATTTAAATTTTATGAAATTTTAACATAACGGCCATATTGCTGAAACTACCTAAAATAAAATCAAATGATTTTTTTATTAATTTAAGGAAAAAGTGCAGTGCCTTTGAAATGTTACTGTTTTATCAGTTGGGTAAAAAAAATTGAAAGGGTGAAAATTCCTTACAACTTTTTTTTTGTTACAGCGACAATATTTCATCCAAGCCCTTTAATCCATATTTACCAACGGCGATGAAAATAATATTTGCACAGTGGCCGTGTAAACAATATTGCATGCATCCATCAGAGCGCCAATAACACAGCAGCACTCTGTGTCAACTCGGTCTAGAACCGCGGGTAATGAGACGCGAAGCCGTGTCGGATACTTTTCTTAGCCGCTGCTGAAAAGAGGGAGCGATAAGCTGGTGTAAAGCTTTTCTTCGAAACTCAGCGACTTCAAACCTCCACAACTAATATAAACACAGACACGTCGAAACCAACGAAAAACGTCATTTAAAAATAAAATTCATGCCAAGAATGTCCCTAAAAATAAACAATCACAAAAACCAAATGAATAAACATTAACTTCATTAAGTAAAAATTTATATATGGCTCCATAAATGGAATATATATGGCACATAAATGAAACATGATTCTACCCCACTTTATATATATCTATATCCCACAATATATGTATTGCAGAACATATATGGACAAATTTATGCGACATACATGGCACATATATGGCCCACTTATGTAACATAAGTGAAACATATATGTATTGCAGAACATATAAGTTTCATTTATGGAGTCATATATGGCCCATTTATGTGACATAAATGGAACATATATGAATTTTTTTATTTTGATTGCTATATATGGCGCATAAATGCCACATATATGGGACATTTATGGGCCATAAATGTTGCCATTTATGGTGCCATATATAAATGTTTACTTGGGTTAATTTGATCGTTTTATTTTTATTTTAAAGTTGAGAAAAAAAAGGAGAAAAATAAAATAAAAGCTTTTTGAAGAAGAATTCAGAGGGGAGACAAATTGGTGAAACAACGCGCGATCAAGCGACGTCTCATTAGTCTGAAATTCATTAAACTCGCGCGATGGACTTATACCGCGTCTCAATAAATATTGGAGTAGCGCGGGTTAAGCAAGCCCGATCGGCATATTTTTGAATAATTTATACACGAATAAATTCACCGCTCAAATAACGACGATGCTCTGGGATGAATTTTACATGAATTATCTTTTCGTGAGCGAAACGGTAATTGCGTTTCGAGATCCGCGCGTGGCTGTTTGTCTTATTAGTTGAGAAATTCAGCAGTATCGGAGCGAGAGCCCTGTTGACTTTATTTCGCTGACTTTCCAAACCCGACTTGATTGTAGACGTTCGATCAAACTGAATTCAATTAACAACTTTCTTCATCTTCTTCTTCTTGCTTTCTTTTTCTTTTTGTATTTTCTTTTTTTCTTCTTATTTTTTTGTCAATTTTTCTGATTAATGAACAAGTTCCGGTTCTTTTTTGTTGTTTTGTTTATTGCCTAATTTTTTGTTTCATTCTTTTTTTTTCATCAGTTTGTTTATTTTTGGTATTTCAGTTGTTTTTGTAATATTTTTTGTTGATAAATATAAGCGGAAAAAAATGTGAAAAATTGTTCTACTTTCTACTTTGTCGTCAAGTTTTTAAATCAGCTGAGATTATACTGTTTGAATTTGTCACACAAGCGCAAACAATTTTACGATCGAACGGTTTGATAACCTAATCTAATTACCTCTAAATGTTCAATGAGCAACTGCAGCGCTTCTTTATTAATATATAAACATTTCAATTGAAATTTATTAGATAAACACAATGAAACGTGTAATTGTTGCTCCGCTCACTTGAACCACTTGATTTTGTGTAAACCAACAGCTAATTGAACTACATATAATATAATAATTAATATAATAAATCGTGATGTACTGATGCAATTCAAAACACAAATGAAAATCCTCATAATTACATTGAATCAAATGGTAATTTTTGTACAATAGTTCTTTTTTTTTCTTTCAGTTACGCACACAAAAAATGAATAACGACATTTAACATGACAAAAGAAAAATTAATTCGATAAAAGAACTTGAACAAAAAGTAATACAAATGTGTTTTAAAGTTAAAGGTGCAGATATTTTTAACGTTCATAATTATCGAATTAAAAAAAAGTCATTAAATTGTTTGACCGAACTTTTTACGAATGGACATGACAAAAAACTGAGTAATGAAAAGTTAAAAATAAAAAAAACAGTCTAAAAAAACGGTAAAATAAAAAAAAATACCGGCATTATCTTGTCGGGTGAAACTTCACATTTGACTTTTTTTTTCAACGCTGCGGAGCGATTATTCTTCAATGTTTGATTGACTGGTTTATTGTTATCGTTATGATTGTAGCGACTCCATAATTGTTACGAATCGATTTGCCCGCGATAAAAGTGCTTAATCTTCATTATGTACGCGTCGTTTGATGCGAAATCGCACACTCGACAGCCTCGAGGAGGAGAACCTAAACAAAAAAAAAAAAAAAAAAAAAGAGGAGTAATTAAAAGAAAAGAAAAAGAAGA
>JAAMPD010000410.1:0-53916 GCA_025266255.1 Trissolcus basalis | reverse complement strand
CGAGATACTGCGGCGGAAGCGTCTTACAAAAAAAAAAAAAAAAAAAAAACTAATAAAAAACGTCGGCCGTCGATCGATCTGCAGACAAATTAAAAATCAATATTTATTCAATTGTTGTAAAAGTAAAAGAACAAAAAAATAGAATCGCATGTCACTGTTTCTCTCCACCCGTATGCTTTAATTTTTAACGTACGTCCTGGGGAGAAAAAAAATTAGTTGTCACGATCTGAAAAAAAAGAACAAGTCATGATAAAATCTTTCCCATTGATGTTTATGACGATCTTGGCCATATGTCATGTAAATAATTAAATTTTTTGGCATTTCGATGATTCTTATCAAACAATCAGAAACAGGTGAAAAAACTCGTAAAATATAAACATATATGTGAAATATATGTTGTGTGTATTTTTAACGATAATTAATTAATTAATTAATAATCAGACGTCATATATTAAGTTGTAGATGGAACCATATATAAAATTATAAATAATTCTAAATGTAAAATAAAATATTTGTCATATATTAAATTGATATTAAATATTGAATTATATCAAATAAGGAACCATATATAAAGTTATGTATGACATCAAATATAGATGGAACTATATATACGACATATATGTCGTATGTAGTTTTACTTGGTTTATTAATTTATCTTATTTAGATATTTATTTTATTTCCTCAAAATATGTAAAAACCATAAATAAAAGGATGAAATTCTCATCATAAATTAATTCGAGCGCCAATTTTCGTTGCATTTTTATTCAAAACGATATACACATCAGTCCGTGAAGATTATCGTTGGTCTTTTGATGTTGGCTAAGAGAAACAAGATTTGTGCTCACAATGCTGTCAGAATGTGTGCACAAGCGCGAGCATAAAAGTGTTATACAACGCAGACATAAAAACACACAGAACTTTTTCTTTTTAGTATCTTCACAATGACGCAGTTCTGTTTGGAAAGCCTATCAAAATACATTTTATATATCAACAGCAACACTTTAACGATCGCTAAAAACGGTCGAGTGTTAAACGCACTGTTAGCTTGTACGTTACGTTTTTCGAATGAAACGCAAATTAGGATATTTAGTTTCGTGAAAAAAAAAGGGGAAGAAACGTTCGTTTGTACGTTCATATTTTTAGATTTCATTTTCAAAGCTGCTTGTTTGAAGTCGAAATGAATTTTGCAAAAGTGTTCATTTCTTAAACAATTCAAAAAGAAATTTACACGAATTGTGAAATTTAAAACAAATTGAACTGAAAGAAGTGGTCAAACGAAAATGTAAAAATTCAAAAAATAAAAAAAATAAGAGAAAAAAGTAATTGTAAAAATGAATGATAAAAATTTTAATAATTAAACAAAATGATAAAACTGAAAGTAGAGCAGTTTATTTGTTATTTGAATTGTACGATTGAATTAATCGTATCGATTAGAGTTTTAAAATTATGTATAGCCAGTGAATCAAAACATGGTAGGAGTAAGATGAGTAGCACTGAAATAATCATCGGTTTTGATGAAGACGAATGGAAGTCGAGTTCTATCACGAGTAAACAAATACTAGGCAAAAATAATATTGACCGTAATACCAGACGGAAAATATCACGTGGATCGAAACTTGAAGTGCCTCCAGTTCAAATAACCATCAAGGAACTTGGCGTTTCTTATATCATAATTTTGTTCGGTTTTATCGGTACAAAAACACAACGCAATTCAAGTATTTAAATTAGCCATTAAAAAAAGTCATTGTTAGTTTAAAAATAGTCTCTGTGTTGTGCTAATTATGACACCTATGGTGAGGTATAATGATTTTTCCAATGTGAATGATGCAAACAATAATGGATACAAATCGAGGAAGAGAAAGATTGACCCGTCATCAAAAAAACAATTACCCAGCTCGCAGTTATCGATGCCGAGTTCGAGTTCGTATTCGGGTTCTCTGTCGGGTTCAACGTCGAGCTCATATTCGAGTTTTTCGAGCCCGTTAAGGAGTCCATTACCGAGCCCATCTTTTCAGGTATTCAAAAATTTCATTCAACAATTTTATGGCAGTTCCAGCGAAAAGGCGTTTAATATATTTCTTTTCTTCTTAAAAAATTTTTTAATAAATTATTGAAAATACAATATTTTAAATAAAGAATAAATTTTTAAGGTAGTTCCAGCAGAAATGATGGCGTTTATGTTAAAATTGCATAAAATTTAAATCACGTGTTCTGCTCAATAACACATATTTGTTAACAAAATTGAAAAAAATGACCACTTTGTTTAGGAGATATTTGTCTCTAAAATACAATGATTTTTTTTTGAGATGTCAGATTTTTTCAAAAAACTAACAAAACTAACTTTAAGTATTGAACACTTTGGCAAAGTTTAAAAAATTCTAGTTCAGACGTAATCATGTTAACGTCATTTTCAAGTTAAACATGGCTGATTTTGATCTGCCAGTTGGGTACAATTCGATCCAAAAGTTTATCATTCACAAAATATGAAAATCGCTCAAAAACCATTCAAAAATTTTAGACACGAAAATAATTTAGTATTTCAAGATTGTCTTTTCATTTTTCACTATAATTTTTAAACAATTCTTTTTAAATAAAAACTCATACATGTGACAGTTTCTAAACTCCTATTTTATCAATTTACAAGTCATTTTACAAATTTAACAGGCTAAATAGCTTTTGTTCATTTTAAAATGATTGAAATTTTGAAATAAAAAAAAAAAAATAATGACAGAAACGTTAAAAGTTGAAAAGTAAAATTGCAAGATCGTCCAACAGATGGCGGTAGTTATGTGTGTGTGAGAGAGAGAAATGAGGTTGATGTTATTTTGGTTTCGAAAAAGAGCGGATGTAAAATTTGGGATTGGCCAATCATCCGGTAGAGGTAATGTTGAAAATACGTCGGATAATAAACGCAAGTAGCCCGCAGATATGGCTATTCACTTAACAGCTGTGCGGCATTACTGTATTGCTTGCAAGCTCATAGTTTCGGTTGTAGCGTGTAATCCTCGCGGACCCACAAACATGTAATTATCACCTTCTCGCTTGCGCAGCAGCGCGCTCTCTCGCTCGCGGCCACTATATAACTATCTCTCCATCTATTTGCGCGGCTGCTATATAGACTCACTCGAGATCATGTCGACCGTAATTTTGAACCGCAGCATTGTGTATAGTATTGTTCGAAAGCCTGTCGGCGCATGTAACGCGTCACTGGGAACATTAGTGTACGTCTGTTCAACACAAAAAAAAACAATGCCCAAGACGGATGGCAGCGGTTGCAAATTTTATTTCCCCCTCCCTCTGAGCTGACAAATGTTTTCCATCGTTGCGTTTATTCGTGCAAGCGCAATTATAGAAACGAAATGAAACGAACGGAATAACAAAAATATGTATAAATTCAAATTGAGAGATAAACTTTGCGGCGAGCGCTGATTTCTGATTTAATGAGTCCGGACAAAGTGGCCGACTTGATATTACGAGCGAAACTACGTTAATGGCACTCGGGAATGAATAATTCGTTTGCCGGAATTTCGTTTTAATTTCATTAGCGCGCTGTATAGCGTTTGAAATAATTGCAGATAAGCGAATATTGATCACGCGTTTAGACACGCTCTCTTGTTTGGGACAATGATTTTTAAACACTTATTCTTAGTGTCAACTTTTTATTTCCTACAAAAATTTTTAATGTCAATTTTTAGACTTGCAATTTTTTAATTTTTTCCAAAAAAGTGAGATGCAAAGTATTCGAAAGAAAAAAAATATATATGGACAAAAATATATGTGTCCATATATTTGTGGATGGATATATCATATATAATCTCCTACCCATATATTATCTCCTATATATCCATAATTTGTCCTGTTCATTTTGTATTTGTATATGATGATGGAAATTAATTTTTTAATTATTTTTAATAAAATTTTTTGAGTAAAATAAACTAATATTTTGTTGTTATTTCAGGGACCACCGCAGCCAAATCAACCATACAAGTACACAATAGGAGAGTCCTGTGACAGGATAAAGGAGGAATTCAATTTCATGCAGGCGCAATTTCACAAGTAAGTTTTGAAAGTTAAATTCTGGATCGTCAATTGCACATGGCCGCGCGGTTGATTTAACCGTTGGATAAAACTCGCATATATATATGGGAAAAAATAAAAAATAAAAAACGAGCGATCGAACGCTCTCTCTGGCGTTCGATTGGAGAGTCCATCAGTAATCAAATTCTCGCCGCATCTTTTCGCCGGCGTCGCTTATTGCGCGTACATGTCGGCGCTCAAACGCGATTACGCGAATCTCATCGCTGCGTGACGGTGCTTAATTTGATAATAAAACGGTGACTCGCGGAATAAATTGAATGACGGGAATTCACCGTCACGGGATAATGCACACGCGCAAACGATATTGTAATAATGGGAGACGAGCCTGACGTCATAGTCATCCCGGCTCTCTTAATTGATTCACAAAGAAGGTCGCGATTTTAACGACGGTATCAAGGGAAGGTCTAAGTTCGCTAAAATGTTCAAAACCATTTTAGTTTCTGAGCTAACATTTCAAAGTTGGATTCTTTTTAAATCGATTTTTTGATATTAAAACAATTCAGTTTTATATATGATGTCACATATTAAATTATTGATGGAATCATATATGAAATCATATGTGTAGTTTCATATATAATTCTATATGTAAAATAAAATATTCGTCAAATATTAAATTATTTAAATATGAAAAATAAGAAATCGTATATAAAGTTATATACAGTTATATAGTATCATATATTAAGATATAGATGGAATCACATATGAAATCATATATGTATTTTCACATATAATTCTATATGTAAAATAAAATATTTGTCAAATATTAAATTATTTAAATATGAAAAATGTGGAACGATATATAAAGTTATATATAGTTATATGATATCATATATGGAGTTATAGAAGGAAACTTATATGAAATTATATATATAGGTTCATACATTTCCTGTGAAAAAGAAAATTTGTTATTCAAATATAATGTTATATAAATATGCCTAATATATGATCGTATATGAACGTATATATAGCTGATAGAATATCATATTATTTTGTATAATTTGAATTTATTTTATTTTCATGTTCACAGCCAATTTTTGGTTTTGTGAAATAGAATATTTTATTCTGAATCGTGATGTTTGGAAAATTTTTTCTCTGAAAAATCATTACAATATACATTGTTTCACAACGAAAAAATGCCATGTTTGAATAAAATATCTTCCAATGCAAATAAGCGAAAAATTGCATAACCCTTTGTCTATTCTACAAAAGTGTACATATATTGTTTTTGTTTGTCACTATACAACACGGTTGATTGTTCCCATCGGTGCAGTTATATTTTTGCGACAGAACATAATTCGCGAAACTTTTTCGTTACATTAGATACTTTTTCACTTAATATTTCGATCCTTTGAAAAATTGCACGTCCCGTGAGTTTTACGTTCGATTTCACGTTGGCTGAGTAAATAAAATGTAAAAATTTGTACCACCGAACGAGGTAGACAGACGCGCGAGGTTTGCTTAAAATTCTTGCGCCCATTTTGTTTGATCGGCAAAACCAACCCTGTTTTGTTTTAATATAAAAGTAGATAAATTTAACGTTCGGAAAAATGAGTTTACTTTTTGTTCAGTTTTGAAATTCGTTCAAAAAAAAAAAAAGTTGCGTTCGTTATCAATACAGAAGAGAGGGACTAAAACGAGCTTGAAAACTAGTATTGATATTTCGTTTTAGCGTGAGCAAAAAGCGCAACGTGGCAGCGTTTGTGAATATTTGAAGAGAAGTGGCATCCCTACTGGCGGGCGTAATTACACTTTGCGATTCGCGTTGTCGTAAATCACATCCGGCTCGGGGTGGGCGCGTGGCCTTGCGTGCCTGCCTCGCCAGCTGCGTTTGTTCTCGCGGGTACTAAAGACACTGCGAGAAAAAGTGCCATGAAAAATGTTCAAACGTCGAGCACCGATTTGTTTATCACCACGAAAAAGCCAGTCGACGATTTATAAGCTGCGGAAATATATGAAAATCGATTCTCTCCATAATTCTTTAAAATATCACCTCCTTTATTTCCAGTACAACATTTAAAAAACGAAAAGAAAAATTTAAATAACAAATTCAAAATTTTTCATTTTTTTAATAAACATTTTTTTCTGATTTTCATTTTTTAAATAATATTCGTTAATTAAGGTGGTTCCAGCGTGACAATCAAAGCAAAAAGTTTATATTATGAGTTTTTATATGTACAAAAAAAATGAATAAAGAATCTTGAAATAATAAATTATAAGTCAAGAATTTATTATTATATTTATTTATTAGAATACTCTTAAACTAGATGGCGAATATTTTTTGAACTTTGCCAAAGTGATGTTCAATATTTTAAGTTAGTTGTGTTAGTTTTTGGAAAAAAATCTGACATGTCGTTTGGTTGAAATAAACATTAATGTCTGTTTCGACACCGAATATTCAATTTTTTACATCTTTTAAATTCTGACATAACGCCTTTTCACTGGAACTACCTTGAAAATGTATTTTTCATTGACAATATTGTATTTTCAATGATTTGTTAAAAATTGTTTTTGGAAGAAAAAAAAATTGTATATTTATGTTGATTGTGGATAAAAGCTGATAAATATTTCTTTGTTTTCAGTCTAAAGTTGGAGTGCGAAAAGCTGGCAACAGAGAAGGTAGAACTGCAGAGGCACTACATCATGGTAAGGATTAACAAACGGCTTTTGGCATAGCAGCACTATTAACGCGATCGGCGTGAGCGCACCCACACGTTGAGACGTGCTCGGTGCCGTCCATGTTTACACTCTATCTGGCATAATCGTGCTTGCTCGACCACTAAAACCCTGCCTCGGCTTCTTCGCATTAATTGTATCCTCTTTACAATGACTTTGCACTTTCTCACCCGAGCTGTTCTTGGGTCTCAGAATAACTAATTACGTTTTTGCCGCGCTCTCTTTTTCTTTTCGCCGTTACGTGTTGAGTTTAACCAAGGGATGTAAATTATTCTGACGCGCATTATTAGACGCCGAGACTTGCTCATCCGCAAAGCCGCAGTTCAAGGTTCACATTAAGTGCACACACTGCTAATATCCGAGATTAACAGTCAAGATATATAGTTCAACTATGCGCGCCTGTTTCATATACAATTGACTAATCAATTGCATATCTGATTAATTATCCCATCCTCGTTAAATCCTTCATGGCACATTCGCCACCAGAATATACATTCAACCTCTAAGTCCCAATTTCTATTCAAATGTTTCAAATTACAACGACTTTTTCCTTCTCATTCAGTCGACAAAAAAAAAACAAATTTTTAAAATTTCAACTTTGAGAATCTTGAATAAAATGGATTTTAGCTCTTCCAAATTTTTGGAATTCTTTCTTTTGAGTTTTTAATGATTCTTAAAGAATTAGAATGATAAAATTCAAATGTTGAGATTTCAAGTTTATTTCCAAGTTTTTAATTGTCAATATCTTTTTAATGAATAAAATAATAATGAGAATTAAAAAAGAAATATATTTCAAATTCCATCTACATACTTTTTCCTTTATTCATTCGACCGACGAGAAAGAAAATTTAAAATGACAACTTTGAGAATCTCTAATAAAAATTATTTCAGTTTGTCCAGATATCAAAATTCCTTATTTTAAATTTGCAATAATTTCAATAGAATTAGAATGACAAAATGTAAATTCAAAATGTTGATTTTAAGTTTGTTTCCAAGTTTTTAATTTTCACTATCTTTGTAATGAATTAAAATGATTGAAATGGAGGGGAAAAAAATCTTTGAGAAATTCCTTTGTTTTAAAAAAGGAAAAAAATTCTTTTGAAGCCTCTCATCAGACTTGATTCGCCGTCTCCTCGGCGACGCAAGAAGCATCTGTTTATCAGCTGGCGTTGTCATTCTCAATATTGTCCTTTTCATTTTTATCATCACACCGAGATCTACCCCAGCAATACAAAATTCACTGCTCTTCGTCGACTCGTAAATCTTCTTACCCCTGATGTCCTTGCTTGTTTCTTTTTTGCTTCCTTTTTATATTTTTGCATAATTTGATGGCGGAATTTTGCAATGCTCACGCCTATGTTTCTTATCGCGTTTGCACCTTGATCGTCGCACACCGACTGCAATTTATCAAACCCCATTATCGCCGGTCTTATTTTTAACTTCATCATCTTGTCATAACCCTCTTATCTTTTGTATTGAGATTAATCTATCGCTCCCGTCATCTCATTATTTGCAACCATTTAGGATCTTGGTTCTTCTAAAAAAACACACCTCCCTTTTCCCTCTACATTTTTTTATAATTTTTTTCCCTTCACTGTTTAACACAAGACATCTTTCTCCTCCGATTCTATTGAATTCAGAATGTCAGTTTTTGCAATGGTAATTTAAAAAAAAAAGGAAGAATGTAAAAGATAGGATCACATTTCAAATAAGTTTTCTTCTGTTTTGTAATTCAGAAGTTCAACGACCCGACAAATTTCGTATTAAACTATTCGGCCGAGACCGGAACTTGTCACGAAGTCAAACAGTCGGATCCACCCACTTCCTATTACGAATGAAAAACGACAGCACGTGAGACAGGGAGGGAGAGGGAACGGGGGGAGAGGAGAAATAACAGCTTTCGTCAATGCGCTGCGTGCCAATTAAGCGGGGCGTAAATCGGCACATGTGTACACGTCGCGCCAATACCACCGAAATGAGCGGATCATTGGCAAATGTAGCTCGCACACGTGTTCCCCGAGAGGCACGTGCTCACTCGCGGTCGATACTAATTCATTGACGCTCGCAGCGCCCTCTCTCTCTCTCTCTCTCCTTGTCCTTCTCCTTCTCACTTTGGCAATCGCCTCGTCCTTGATTTTCATCCTGGACGACGTCGCCACGGCGACGACTCATTCTTCACCGCGGCATGGACTTAATTGGCGCAGAGCTGACTAGTTTAAACGCGATTAATCACCAGTTGGTGAAAAAGGAAGTCGCCGAGGAGCCGAGATTTATCGGGGCCAACCGCTGCAAATTAATTCGCCGGACATTTTTCAAACCTCGCCTCCCTCCCTTCGAGCCCCGTATCTTCCTATCCCCTATTCTTTCATTAAAAGTCAAACAACTTGTTAATTGATTTATTCTCTTTCGATAAATCGCAAGACGGCTTTTTATCTTTCTTGTTCTTTCTCTCTCGTTCTGTTCTTTTCATTCCCTGGTGTATTGGACGAACCGGCTGCATTGTTACCGCATTTTTCCGACTTAATTGCGTGATTTGTCGGATGTCCGCGAAATACTGAATCAAGCTGACAACTTTTAATGGACGAATCATTTGTGCAAATGGCAGTGGAAGTTTCCCAAAATTGAATGATTGCGAGGTTGAATTAAAAAATTGGTCTTTCAGATGTGCGACTCAAAATGATGAACAAATTTTTTTTCTGTTTCAGTATTATGAGATGTCATACAGCCTCAATATGGAAGTTCATAAACAGGTAAATTTCTTATCACTTTTCGTTTCATACAAAAAGTACATCAGATGTGCTATATAATTTCAGATACAACATTTCAATTATCAATCTTATACTGAAATTTTGAATATAAGACAACTAACAAACCTTGAAAATAAAAAACAAACAAAAAAAAAGTTTGTGAAATTACAATCTTATTGTGTAATTTTTCATACTTGATTTTCAATGTTTACGAAACAAATTTCAAAGCATCTTTCCATATTGAGATTGCCCAACCGTTTTTATATTTTGCCAAACTTTAAGAAGAAACAACTTGAGAAGTTAGGTCAATTCCCGAATTTGATTTAACTTGGAAATTGTTGAGGAACGTCAGAGGCACCTTGAAAGTCAAAAAAAAAAATAAAAAAAAATAATAATAATAATAAAATAAATAAAATGACAAAACGTGACAGAAGAAAGTGAAGTGGAACTAATCTGTCGTATGACACGCACACACACGCACGATTTAAAATGAACATCGAGTTTGGAGTCGCTGTCACGCGCCATTAAGAGCCGTTCCAGTGTTACGTTCTTATCTCAATTTGAAATGCATGAATAGCAACGAGAACTGTCACGGAATGAATTCGGGAGAAATGAAAATTGATAGCAGCTGCGAGTCAGAGGGGAGGGACGAGCGTATTTACGGCTGTTGGGCGAGAGGCGACGCGCAAAGCAAGTTTATTCGCGGAGCGCTAAGTGGATTCCCTTTAACGTTGATTCTGCCGCTTCAACGATAGATGAGGCCGTAATTACTTTTACAACCAGTCCCGCGAGCACTTCAATTCGATCAACTTGAAACACTCTTGTCGCCCACTTAAAACTCACCCAGTCATTATACGCAAGATTTTCTTATTGCGAAAACAATTTTGCACCCGATAAATAGAACAATCCGCGCTGATATCAATCTTGGCAAATTTGTTCCTTCGCGTTCTTTAATCAAATTCGCGTTACTCAGACGATAAACCGGCCTAATTAATCGAACGAGATGATACGCTTTTAATTCAATCTATGTCGGATAAAATTTTTTTCCAATTAAATCACATTTTTAAAATAGTAAACATCCGATCAAAAAGTATGAGAAAAAGAAAAAACACAAAAATTAATTAATATAATTTAAGACACGATATTTTAATTATAAACATTGTAATTAATTGAAAAATATAAAAATGAATAAATGATTGATCCTACACGGACCAAAATATATGACAAAAAACATATTTCTAATATATTATTTTTTATATATATTATTATATAAAAAAAATTTACATTTAATTTATATAAGAAATCTTGTCTTTATATATTCCAAACATAAACGGTTTGTATACAAAATATATAAGTTTATGTTTTATTTATATAATATATATTATAAAAATATAATCGAAAATATATTTTTGTCCGTGTGGGTTTACTTTCATATCTTTTATTAATTGAATAATAAATTAATTAATTGATTAATTAATTAATTAATTATTAATTGAATAATTAGTATAATATAAGATACGATATTTTAATTATAAATATTGTAATTGATTGGAAAAAATTTGTAGTTTAAAAGATTTATTTTTAGTAAAGTGAAAAATGTAAAAATGAATGTTTACTTCCACATCTTGAGATAAAATATGCATGTCATTTGATCTGTAAAGAGACGACTTATTGATCTCGCTGACTAATGACATTGACAGACGAAGCAGTGCAACAATCAATACACGGCCAATTCATTGCTTTCATCGTGGTGCACAAAGTTCGCGTGAGAACAAAGCGCGATAAATCACGCGGAGGATCGCGCGTTAACACCGCGTTCATTATATTATACCACGCTGTGGAACAAAAGTTCCTAAAGATCCTTTGGACGTGTGATGTGTGTCTGACTTCAAGTTGTCTTTGCGTTTCATGCGCGGCTATTTTTCTTTTCAGTTTTTTTGCTATTTTTTTTGTGTCCTCGTTCACACACGACATTCGGGCACTTTTCCATGTGAAGTGGCCTATAAAAAAACGCCTCGCGGTTATGGAGTGGACAGATTTTTAGAACGAAAAATAAATTTATCCTTGTCACCTCCCAAATCGCACATAAAAGGGTTGTTAAAACAAAAGACAGAATTTTTTGACATTCCAAAACCCGATTTGGTTTGGAAATTTCTGGGACAAGTGTTTAGACCTTTTAGAAAAGTGTTTTTATTTATTGGTAGTTTAGAAATTGAGAATTTTTGTATTTTGATCGCTGACATTGTTTTTCTTTTACAGAATGAGATTCTTAAGAGGATGAATGCAATTATCGGCAATATCCTACCATTTTTGTCTCAAGAACATCAGCAGCAAGTAGCAGGCGCTATTGAGAGGGCCAAACAAGTGACCATGTCAGAACCCATGCCTAGCGTAAGTTGACACGAGATTGAGTACATAAATTTAAATCAAAAAGGAAATAGTCATCTGTTATTTTTAGCAAGAAAAACAATTGTGTGGGACATAAACTGATGATATCACTCTGAATCTTATCTTTTGAACTGAAAAATACAAATTGAATTATAAAAATGAAACTACATGTTTTTTTATTTAAAATGAACTACTGAATCAGATATACTCGGTACAAAAATTAGAAGGCATCTTATAAAACTTGAAAAACTTTTCCAAGCTATCGTAACTTTGACAAATTTAATGAAAAAATAGTGAAGGTAAAATATTCAAACAAGTTTATGTTTGAAATTTATAGTACAACAGGAAATAAATACTTTTTTTGTCAAAATTATCAATGTTTAAGAAAATAAAAATAAGTTCACGTGTCCTCTAATTTATTATTATGACGAGTTTAGTATTAAAAATGTATTATTGTTTCGCAAAGTGATACACATTTTGCAAGACATGAAATTTGGATTTTGTTAAAATGAGACATGCATTACAGTCAAAATCGCATATTTCGAAAGATAATTAATTAGAATAATTTCAACATTTCATTACTAATTCTGTAATATATTATTAACATCTATTTAAAACATTCCTCTATACCATACTTTCAAGATTATTTTATGTAAATTTGCAGGTTTAAAATTGTTTTTTTTCTGGAAAGTCAAAATTTGTTTAAAAATTAATATGATTTTTGATCGTCATAAACAATTTAACAAAGAATTAAAATGTTTCTCAGCTTCAAATTTGAGATAATTGATTAAAAAGTATTGTAAAAATGCATGTTACGTATATCTATTTATATCATTTTGCCCAATTTCTAAATTAAATTATCTATATATAAATAAAACTAAATCTCAGCTTAGAAATTTTTCTAAAATTTGGTTACAAATGTTTTGATGTTAGTAGATTTATAATTAAAAATTACAATAACCCTAGTGAAAAAGATCATATACTGTCAATATATTATCAATATATTGTCAATTTATATTATCAATATGATGTCAATATATTAATAATATAATTTTTAATATAAATTATATATTGGCAAGGTATTAACAATTTTTGAAAACAATCACTATATTGTCTATGTGTAGACAATAGATGGTCAATATATTGTCAATATATGGTCATCATATGTTTAATATATGGGCAATATATGATCCTTGTTACTAGGGAAGTTGTGACTGTTTTGCTGAGTTGCATGTGCCACCTTAAAGGTGAGGGGGCAGGGAAGACATTTAATTTTGTGTGAAGCGATCGTCGCGCATCTCAACTTATTTCGTAGTCCAGGGGTAATACACCGATAAGCTCTCGGAGCGTAATTGGCATTCGGTTGTCGGCGCGCATAATTGAGTTCGCCAGTTGCTTCACGGCCGCGCATGATGCGAATAATTTTGCTACCAACGAGGAATACAGTCGTTGACACTGACTAATAAATATCCCGCGGCTATTTCATGACTCCCCATTGGCTTTCCACGTCACGGTTATGGATTAACTCGAGAACTCGGCATGCAACAACCGGCCGCAACTCTTTACTTTTTTTTGTCCCACACTTTTCACGCATCATTTGCACTTCCAATTTAGTCGCTTTGTCACGCCTCCGATTCACGTTTACGATTCTCCTAGCTCTATTCCGTTCTATTTTATCACTTCACCGTTTGTCGTGTTTGTTTTTTCAAAATTTTTTTATGTCAACTGCCAGCATTCAAAAATCGTTTCTGCTGAATTTTCAAGTACAAGACAAAAGAATAATTTACAAATCATTTACACACAAATTACAAGCGTATCTTTTATTTCTAGTATTGTATACAAAATGATATAATTGTATTTTGATGAAGGAAGTTGAAAGGGACGAATAAAATAAATTTTTTTGTTCATAAAATAAAATGGATTGGGAAAAATAGTTTGCGGGAATGCATGATGATGATTTGCATTTTTTGATATGCCGGTGAATATAATCCGATTACAAAAACGCCGCTCGAGAGATGCGATACGGCGTAATAAAATCGTTGCCATGCCAAAAATAACGTATTAACCGCGGATTGATAACGGTGGACTCTGTTAAAATGCATCGGATTCGTAAATTGTCGATTTGCATAATGTCAATCCTGTCGTTACATAATTGATAACTGTATCAAACATTGTGCTCGTCCCCTGGGTATAATTATGCCATCGGCGGGGTATATACTTTCCGTACGATAAACCCCGATGAGTTAAAAGGACGCGCACATCGATCATGCGATCTATGATTGCCGATGCGACGGTTATCCTCGGTGCCTGGGAAATGACGCTTTATTGACGTGCGAGGCCGACTATGTCCGCCGCGCCATTATCCGTCCCATTATTTAATCAGCCAATTTTCATTTCCAGCCCGGTTTTTTGTCATGCAAATTTCATTATTCCTTCAATATTCAAAACCTAAATTACAAAAAAAAAAAAAAAAGTAAATAATAATAATAAAATGAACAAAAAATTGAAATTCCACATTTTTATTCAAACCTTAATTTGGCATTCAATACCAATTTTTCTCATGTTTATAATTGGATTTTTTAATAATTGGATTCGATGTTTTTATGTTGTTGTGTAATTCATGAATAATTTTGTGCGATCATAATTGATACGTGATTGTGGCGGAAAAAAATATATATCAACAGTTTAAATTGTATTAACAAAAACAGCGAGCGGGAAACTAAAAATAAATTGAACGGTTAAAATAAATGATTCCAAATCATGCATAAATTCATATCCACTTGGCTATATAAAAGCTCGCGCATGAAATCACGTATAATTGATCAGCGTCGCGTAAAACAAGCGAAATAATAATTTCGCAGCGTCGGTGTTCGAGTGCGATTTTTAACTCCGCGCTTAATCGCAATTTCTCATGAAAAATTTCATCATCAAACTAAAACTACTGGGGGATGAAAAAGTCATGAAATTTCGCCAGTCATAATGGATGCATGATTAATTTCATGAGATTTCCAGTTCGTTAATAAAAAAGAAACGGGAGAGGAGAAAAAAAAATTATGACAGAGGGCATAATTGGATTTTGATACTCGTAGATGTTTGTGACAAAATTTCCGGCTATGCAAAATGCATGGGAAACGTCGCACATGATGTGGCTCATTCAGTATAAAAGGTCGGGGAGACAATGGAAGAGATTGTGGAACATGGCGATCGAGGCAGGTTGGCCGACTAAATATAGGGTGACAGCGGGGCATGAAAGGGGAGAATCAAACAGACAGAAGCGCCAAGTCTATGAATATGTATTACCCGGTAAATAGGGCTTGAACCAATATTTCGTTTAATAACAGCGACGCACACGGAACGTATAAAATCCACCTCGTATAATTCACCCAGTTTCACGTTATTCCACGACTTAATTTATTTTTTTTATCTCTGTCGATCACTTTCACGTGCCCCTTTTTGCACGCTTCAAAACCTTTCTCATCTTACAACTCATTCTTTTTAACCCTCCCATCAAACGTTTTGCGTTATTTAATTTGCTAAATGTTTTATTTATTTATTCGCCACTGATGCTGTTCTATCATTTTCAATTTTGTTTGAAGTTATTCAGTCGTTCATAAACCATTTTAAATTTCATAGAGATTGATTAATTTCTTGTTTTTTGCAATTTTTTAATTTGGTTTTGTTAATTTTTTCAGTGAACTAAGCAACCGGAATGTTTCAATGACAAATTTGTAAACGAGCAAAAAAAGCAACTTTATCTTGAGCGAGATGAAAGTTTTATTTTTGTTTTACCCTCGGCAGAATGCTTCAATCATTTTCTCACTTTGATCAAATATCCAAACAAACGAATGGGTTTTCCGGCGAAGCTGTTAACGCAAACAATAAAAAGAAATCCGAGCGCGAAAAGGGGCGAGGTAGATGAAGAGAGAGTGAGAGAGAGAGAGAGAGAAGGGGAGAAAAAAAGATGAAGAAAAAAGGTCGCGTCTAAATGGCGGTGCTTGAAAGGTGCACGAGTAACCCGTAAAAGGGGGAGAAGGTCGTTGGGCAAATAAATCCCTCGGCGGTGCTCGTTAGTCGATACGTAATCTGCGCGTCGTATAAAATGGCGCTCGATATTTTTGCGCCGGGGTACATGTGGGGCCCTGCGGGTTCCGGATAATTGGGGCTGGCACCCTCGCACACATTTTCCCCTCTTAAATACTTAAGTGAAATCCACGATAAGCACGATTCGTGCGCGTAACGAGTTTATCGGGGCATGCCCCCATCTGATTAAAACGAACTCGGCGACTTGCCATTCGTCACACGTACTCCGAGATACCCGATACTCCCCTCAACAGTATATTATGTCTGACGCGGCTTTCAGGAGATTTGTTGCGGTCGCGATTAATTATTTCGCCGCTTTTTCGGCCCAGCTTGATTGATGACTCTCAGCGCGAATCGAGCAGCCTCGATTCTTTGTATCGACCGGGGCCAATTTGTGATCCGCAATGTTCTACCATCATCAACATTTAATTTTTCTATCGTCATTCCAAAAAATTACGTCTCGCCTGCTTTTTCTTGTCCCTTTTTTTTGCATACTACTACATATTTCAAATGATAACAATTTCATCACTTATTCTGTCTGTAATATATTTTTAATTGTCAAATTTGCAAAAAATGTTAATTCTTTTTTTTTAAGCCAAAATTTGTTTCAAATTTAATCACGTGTATTTTTGATTGCCATCAAAAATTTGGCAAAGTATATAAAATGATAAAATATAAATGTCAATATAAAAATATAAATGTTGAAATAAAAGTATAAAATGTTTTACAAATTCAAATTCTAGATATTTGATTTCAAACTTATTTTAAAAATGTATACTTTCTATATCTATATTTATATTATTTTGCCCTATTTCTAAATTAAATATCTCGGCTTAGAAATAGTGACACTGTTCAAAAATTTGGCTATAGATGCATTCGTATTAGTAGATTTATAATTGAAAAATTACAAAAAGTAGTAACGATTTGCTGAGTTGTATATCCCACCTTAAAAGAAAATCTGAAAACAAAAAAATGATCATTTTAATCTTGTCTTTAATAGTTTTATCTACCTAACATTTTTTAAATCTACTTTTAAATTTAAAATGACGTATTGAAAATTAAATGTAATTATCAGTAACTTTGAGTGAGGAATATCTTGCATGTTCAAGTTCAATCTCAAATTTTAATTTTTATCTCTTCGAATATCTCTTGAAATGAAGAAAATAAAAATTCAGATTAAAAAAATTCTGATAAGATTATACTCGTGTGGTTTTTTAATTGAAAAATTAAATTCTTTGAAACTTAACTCTCTCCGATTTTCTCCACAAAGAGGAAAATAAATCGGTTCAAATTGTTATTTAAACTTGGTTTTCTAAAAATAAATGAATAAAAATGATAAAAAAAAGTTATTTTCCGGTTGGTAAATAGCTCCGCGGGAGTACATCGGACAACGTTGGTCGGTTATACCAGGATTAGCAAAAGTTGAGCAAAAATCTACAAGCTAGGACGACATTTTCATTACGATCTTTTTGATATTCCATCCACGCAAAAGCAGTCATCTCGTGGGACGCGACACTTCGAAGGTAGATGTTCTGCGAAACGTTTACGCCGAGACAAATTCTCGAGAGCACGCGAGGTATAATGAGAAATTTCAGAATTATCGTGCAAATTATTATGCCTGCGACGTCAAGCGATGCCAAATGTGTGTACCTCTTTTTTTTTGCCTCTTAGTTTTTTTCCTCGTATTTTCAAAAGTCAAGACACTCTGTGTGCACGACGTCATCGACGTGCACCTGCTTTTCGAGTAATGCGAGTACAATTCTGTCAATTAGGATATAATTATTGAGTCAAAGAAAACACAATTTGTCAGTCGCTGATGCACGGGTCTCGCTCCAATTCAGAGTGAAATCATTTGTCATCACAACGAATGTTTTTCTTGGTATTGTTGGGGCGTTGCGTTAACCAAATTTTCAGACTAACAATTTACTAACTAAGTTGAAAAGCAAAACTAACTGAAAATAAACCATCCATTATATAAAAAGTCCCATTTAAAAACAATGTATATTTAATCACATCATTTGAACTATATTTTCATGTATGCACTTGTGCATAAATTTATAGATGGAACATAAGTTTCATGTTATGAATCATACGTGCACATACATGTTTATATATAGTCAGGAACATTTTTTTTCAATGGGATATTTAATCATGCTTATCATCATCTCATCACTGTTTTTGCCCAGCACAAAATTCATGATTGAAAGAAATCCCCAACAATATGTTAAATTGTAAATTTATATGTTCAAATAGCGAGATATCCCAAGGCTCTTACAACAAATGCATGCACAACAGCTACCACCAGGAGCGACTCCACTTGGGCCCCACGGAGCGTTGCCGACACTTCCAGGTCTTCCTGGAGCAAGCATGCCCGTCCCAACGTCCGCGTCTGCGGCTTTACTAAGCCTCGGACTCACGCCAGGATCTGGATCGGCTCCCGGTGCCCCAGGACCTCACCCTCTTTCGATGCTCACGAAACCTGATCTTCACCGTTCGCAACCGGATGACCTTAAAAGTAACGGAGGTAAGTTCATTTTTTGGATTTACAAACAATTTTTACTAAAACTTTATTATATTAATAATAAATATTTTTTATTTTATATTATATTATTATTATAACAATTTCTACTAAACTTCTATTTATAACTATAAAATACTCGGATAAAAAAACTTGGGATAAAAATAAAACTGTTTTTGAGGATTATATATTTATATTATCGATTGGTTAAAGGTTGAAAAAATTTGGTTGCAGAAAAAATGAGTAGAAAAAATATTTATTCCTGCTGGAAAATGAGTATAGGAATTTCAGTTTTTCCTAACTTCTATTTTAAACTAAAATTTTGAGATACAAAAAATTGAGATAAAAAGAAAATTGTTTTTGAAAGATGTATTTAAATTATTAAATTAAAAAAAAAAAAATACGCTGCAAAAAAACACTACCGTAGAAAAATTAATTTTCATACTGGAAAGTCAGTAAGATTTTCAGTTTTTCCTCACTTCTATTTTTTCAAACTAAAATTTTCAGATAAAAAAAAATTGAGATAAAAATAAAACTTTTTTGATGGTTGTATTTAAACTATTGATTAGCTAAAGGCTACAGAATTTGGTTGCAAAAAAATTCAGTGAAAATAATTTAAAAAATGGATTATTTAGAAAATTGTTTATATGAAACGAAGTTTTAAGGAATGTTGAGAAATAAAAAATTTATCATTGGTTGGTTGGGAGGGGGGGGGATTATAAATTTGAAAAAAATTCAGATGAGAATTGTTTAAAAAAATAATATTTATTGCAGTGTCTTATGAAAGGAAATGAAAAAGTATATGAAGGAACGTTAAATTGAAATAAAATGAATTTTAATTTATCGCGGATTGTATTTTCGTAATTATACTTTTATTGCGGATAACAAAGAGGTTTTGAACACGGTCATTAAGTCTCACGCTCATCAAAGGACGGTGGTGGCTAACAAAAGTGAAACCTATTCAAAACTTAGCAGCTCTCTCAAATCTCGGAACTGATAAATATTTTACGGCCGGTGTTTAATTTGTGTGCGCTATTTAGAGGGACTTTATATAGACGCGGCGAAAAATAACGACGCCGAAACAACGCGCTGGATAAATAATGACGGCATAAAGCGCCGGGAGATCTCCGGTGTGGGGCAAAAAAAAAACAAACGTCGCTGAAAAATGAAGTTGGCAAATTTTTTGACGCTGAAATAATCACCCTCGGATTAATTATTTCGTCCACTATTAGTCAAATTATTTCCCCAAAAAACCTTATATAAAAACAAAAGAAAAAGAAGAAAAAGGTTTTGTTTATGGTTCAATATTTTTATGAAACTCTTTTTTTCTGGGCACATTTTTTTCGTTCCACTAATTAATTATTTTACTGTTTAAGAAAAGGACAAAGACAAAACTGTTATGAGCATCGGTGATATGAAAAGATGTCTGTACAAACAAAATAAATTTGAAATAATCAAAGAAAACCGAAAGCACCTTATAGAAGATAAAGGGTAAACAAAAAAGAAAGATGACGGGGAGTAAAGACAAGTCATAAGAAAGAAGTTTGAAAGCAAACTTGTTTGTAAAAGGTGACTGAGATGAGAGTCAAATGCTTTTGGCAGATTTTCGTATCTTTTGATCTTTGATACCCCGTCGGAGTTGAGAAATAATGAAGAGAAGAGTCGGGAGGGTGGGAGGGGCCAGGGGAGGGGCTTTAATAAATCGTAGTTGACTCGCAGGAAGCTTCGCAAGTAGGCGCTGTTACTTTATCTATTTTTTATTCGTTCTGGTTTCGCTTTTGATGGTCCCTCGCGTTCGCCGAAACGAACGAGCTGCATCGAGCGCAAAAAAATATGCCATCGCTATGCCGCGCTTGGTTGCAACTTTTCAAAGCGATATCCGCTTTCAGGTCGTGTTTGCGAGCCATCGTGTTAGCGGGCGCTGGCGGTTTTGAGGGAAAAGCGCATAAATATGCATGAAGATCATTTATACGAACGCGAGTATGCGAGAGCCAAAGTTATTAACATTTTATCGGACGAGGGGAAAAAAAGCTTCGGCTCTTTACGTTTTTTCGCGATACCACATCGTTTCTCTTTTTTTCTTTTTTTTTTTAATTCTCATACACTTTTTTTGCGAACCTATGAAGGATGTTTTTGCAAACCTACAAAAAGATCATATTTTATTTTTAATATTCAAAGTAAGGGAGAACACTTTTGAAACTTTTCCATTTATTATCTAAATATTCAAAAAAATTTTACATTTTCATTTGTAGTTTTATATTCTGTTTATTTTTATTATAAATTGACAAAATAATTAACAACTATTGATTTTTGTATTTTCAATCGGATTAAAAATACAATTACAGAGTGCAGCATAAAATATGAAACTTATTTATTAATTTTTTTCAATAAAACTTGTGGGAAAAAATATAATTTAAACAAATTTTTGGCTAATGACTTTTTGATTTATAAAAATTCATAACCTGCTGAATAATTAAACTCGCTCAATAATTGCAGTGTTTTTAAATCTCCATGTTTCATTATTTATTTAAAATGATCAAATTGATATTATCCAAAAAATCTATTTGGAGTGTTGAAAACATTATTATTATTTTTACTATTTCAAATGTGCAATCACCTTTTCATTTTTCATTAAAACATTATTTGCTATTGCTACCGGATGTCAAATAATATTTATATCAGTATCATTTCACATTTCCCGAATCTAACAAAAATAAATAATAACATTCAAAAAAATTAGTTATTCATCTTGTAATTTATCTAGTTTATAATTTTACCATTGTATTTTAAGCAATTTATTAATAATCAATTTTTTTGTATGTTTCAGGCATGAGTTCAACGGAGGAAAGACACGTAAGTTGGCAGCTCATTATTTTTTCATCCCATCTTGAAAAATTAAACCAAAGCAAATTGGTGAGAAGGTGGAGGGGGAGGGGAGGGAGGTTTGTGAGGGAAACAGAAGTCGAATTCTGGGGATAAACGAAATATTATTCCCAGGGGGTAGTCGGAGTAATTAGACGAGATTCTTCTCGCCGGCAATAAACCCGCCAAATTGTTCATCTGGCGGGTCTCCTCTCGAGACACCACTTACCCTCGGCGAAGTTGGCGTAAAACGCATTAAACAACTCCCCGGGAGAAGATCGGAATTAAAGCGAAAAAAAGAAAGGAAGAAAAAGAGAGGAAGGTCGGAGCGCACGAGCGGCGGAAACTTCTCAGCAGCGGGTGAAAGAAGTAAAAACGACATAAGTAGACAGCGGCAATGGTGGCGTCGAAGTATGTAATACAAAGCTCAGGGGAGAGTAAGTGCGCGCAGGAAATAAAAGACGAAAAATGCGAAGGGAGATGAGAGAGGAGGGCGCTCGGCAACCTTCCATCCGCAAGATGGAGAAGACGAGTATTATAGGTTTGCCGGGCTCTGTAATCATCGCGGGGCCGCGAACCGCCCACCGACTGCCCTCTCTCATTTTCTCTTCGTTGTATTGTGCGAATCTCTGTCTCGCTCCCACGATCCGCAAACTCGCGCGGCTTTATCTCACTCCGCACTCTATAATCATTATCCCCGTATTTTTCCGCCTGCGGTAACTCTTTTTTTTTCTTCTTCCCGACTTTTTTCCCTTCACGTGAATTGTTTCAAATGTCCGTTTCATTATGACGCTCCTTTTTTGGTCACGAAAACTGCCAAATGGTGGACACAAAAGTTTTCCCCCCAAATCATACATCACCGAGGGAACAAACTTTTTGTGTACACAAATTTGCAGCTATTTTTTTATTTCTTTTTTATTATTCTGACATTTTTTTGGTCATTGTTGTTTTTTCTTGAGCTGAGAAATATAACGTCAATGAGAAGAATCCGGGAGAGAAATTCCGTGAATTCTTTTGGTTAGACTTGGAGGGAAAAAAAGAAGACGGAAGACCGTTAATAAGTGTAAAATGATCTTTGTGTCGGTTGAAAGAAGGCTTTTTCGTACGGACATTTATTACCGAAATATCACTTTATCTTCCGGAATTTTGTGTCTGGCTAATGTATATTGTCCGTGACGTCACTTTTCCAACGACGGTTTTTCGCCCAAAGTTCTTGTAAGACTTAATAAACCCCGGCGCCCAGGGATTTATGTTAAGTGTTGGCTCAAAATCTTGTATCCTAATTTATCGCGGAATCGGCATGAAATTTTAATGGCCAAATTAAATTGCCATTACCCGGCTTTCATTATAACAAAACATGATAATTTGTACGATGTTTACATAATCATGTTTTTTTGTCATGTCGGACGGCTCGAACAACGAATGGGCAGAAGAAAAAAGGCGCCATTATAAGGTTCCTCTTTTGGAGAGGAAAAAAAGAGGAAAAAAAATTTTTTCTTCCTGCAAGCCAAAACAAAATTACCGGGGCCGAGTCGCACGGTGGCAGAAAAGTCAAACATTCTTTTTGGCCCGTCAAAACTCATTTCCATTTACAACCGACTATTTCGCGAAACCTCGCATTTAAATTTTTTTCCATCCAGGCATTCAAACCGAGTATAATAATCGTTGTGAAAAATAAAGTATACATTCAACAAACGGTCGCGATGGAAAAAAAGGTTTTAAAAAGGCCAAAAGGAAGAAACAAATCAGGCGGAGAAAAATGAAAAAAAAAGAGTGTAACAGAAGGGGGCGAGATAAAAAATGGAGGAAAAAAAATTGGCGCAAAGAGAATGAGGCCCTCCCCCTTGCTTTGTCTCGTTCTTCGCGTTCCTTTTTGTACGCCTTGAAGGCTCCGTTCACGGCGCCTTCTTCTTCTTCTTGAGTTCGTCCTTTTTTGCGCCATTCACACCCACGTTTGGCAGCCCGAATTCCATTATGCTCCATTACCAGGCAAAAGAGCGCTTAGGACCGGCGACGCGTGAATCGCGCCAGCTTGTATTAAAGCGTTTTGTTTATTTGCCGTGAGAAGGTCCCTTTTGCGCGTTCCGATGGCCACGACCGGATCCAAATTCCGTGCCACAAAGCAACCAAATAATAATCACCGTTCGCAATCTGATACCGGACTCTTGTTTTCTTCTAGGCTGGCACTCTAACTTTCTTCAGTTTTGTCTCCACCAGAAATTTTCAATAGGTCTCAAAAACAAATCCATTTTTTTATTTACGTATTACCATTTTTTATCAATTTTTGTTATCAATTATTTCTCATTCCTTAATTTGATTTGGTATTTTGGTTGAATAATTTTTTGAAATCTGTTTTAATCAACCTTTTTGTTAAATGAATCAGTGAATTTCTTGAACGTGATTTAATTTTGAACACGTTTTATTTAAATTATTCGATTTGTCACCTACTTTTGTTTTGTTTCATTTTTGTCTTGATGATAAATAATTTTTTTTGTTCGTGAGATTATTTTAATTTGTAATTTCATCACGTTTCTTTGTTTTGGTGGTTAGTTTTTTTCCTATGCTCAGTTTTAGAACTTGAGATTAAATCGTTTGATTGATTGTTTCGGATCTAATACGAGGAAAGAAAAAAACAAAAGGCCTGTGTCTGCGAACCGTCGGCAAGTAGCCGGTCAGAGAACGGTTTTTATTTGTCAATTCTGTTCGGTGAAATTTGAGATGCTAAGTCGGGTGCTTATCTTGTTTTGAAACGTCTGGTATGTTCGTTATTTTTATGAATTTTCAAATGATAGATGGCTCCAAGAAATTAATAGAATTGTGATTTAATTAAAATTACGCATTTTTTGCACCGACCGGTCATAAATACTTGGCAATCTCCTTCCTCTGATCGTTCATATCTTTTTCAGTTCAAATTTTAGTTCCCAAACAAAGAATCGTGAAATCAGTTTTATTATGTTACTTCCAAATCTTCAATCAGTTTGAAGGTTTAGATGTTTTCGATCAAAAGTATAAAATAATATTCAACATTTTCAATTTTCAAGATAAAAAACAGAAAAATAAATAATAAATAAAGCTGATGAAATGCAGTTGGTGATAAAAAGTCGGATCTTTCTTTGTTCCTAATGTTCTTGCTATAAATTGGCAAACTTTGAGGAAAATTTTCCGCAATTAAATTGGTAATGATGAAAGTAATCGGCAAGGGTTCGGCAAACAACTGAAACGTCACGCGTTAATAGATAATAGCGCCACTCTTTCTGCAATTATCTGTGACAAGTCGACAGAAATCAGCACTTAACACACTTTACGTGCACCGTGACAGTCATTGCAATTGCTGGTTCCAGGCAATTTTGCTGATACCAACCATCAGACTCAACGTTCTGATCAATTATATCACAGAAATTAGACGGCACCGACTCCTTTTTTTAAATTATAAATTAAACGTCTGTCTCACCCGACGATTCATTTCTCGTTTCCAACGCCTTGACGTGGTTAATCATTATTATCTAACAGAAGAAAATGCTCGACAAAAATTATGGAACGAATCAAATTGGCGAAGAAAATTAATTAATTTCTTATGATGGAAGTCAATTATAGTCACGAGTCAAATAGTTAATGTAAATTGAAAGCGAGAGGACAGAATTCAAATCTTGTTTCCAAATTGCATAAAGAAAAGTTTGTTCGAAAAAACGAGGTAAAAAATTAATGTGAAACCGAAATTTGATTCGAAGTAACATATACATTACCGAAACGAACAAAAAAGTGGTCAAATGTGGCGAATAATTTATATCAAGTGGGAATCTGTTTTGTATTTCTTCTTTTCTTCACACTTTGCAGAGTTATGGCAAAAGAACGGATGACAAAAAAAGTATGCGGCCATTCGTTTTGGTTTATTTTTACAGTAGCGAACAAGTAGCAAACGTGACGATTGGTGTAACGTGAGTAACCGGTGATTTTTTTGTCTGTTGCAGAGAAGCTCAATATCTCCAGGTGACAAGTACAACCGACCACGATCACCTCCAGATTCGCACCACAGTCATCATTCTCAAAACCACCACGAACACCAGTACAAAAAAATGAAGAAGGAGCATGAAAAGGAACACGTAAGTAACTTGAGTACACTGCAGTTGACATTTTCTCACAATCAAAAGAAGGCGATAATAATAAGCTGTCATGAAATAAGAATGCTGATCCAAACGAGCGGGAGGAAACTGATGAATTCGAGTAACGCAAGAAGTTTTGTCAGACGATACCGTCACAATGCCTCGAATTAATAAACAATCTAAATCATGCTTCGCAGTAACGATTTTTTATTTTCGTCTTTTTTATTTTGTTCAATTCACGACTTCCAGAAAGTATGAATCACGCGGTCGAATTATGCGAGATACAATTCCAGAGCCTTATGAAAAGAATATAAATATTACATTCCTGGTTGGTTGGATTTGTGTATTAATAAACCGGAAGTAGTACGATCAGATTGATGAGAATCTTGATTAGAATATGAATTGGAAAACGAAGAGTCGATTAAAATGGAGAAGTTGAAATGAAAAAAAAAAAAAAAAGATTTGAATATCATGTTTCGCGCATTAAATTTTTTACGGTTCCAAAAACTTGCCGACATTATTGAGAGTTTCTTCACTAGGTTATTTACGATCTCGTGTTCCTATAATTCGTAAAATAGTCATAAATGGCTGAAACAGCAAGAAAGAAATACTTGTAACTGCGCTAAATTTTAAATATTCAGAGATTTTTCATTCAATTGGCAGGAGCTTAGAAGTTATTTTTACTTAATTTTTGGAAGTAAAGAGTTAATGACACTATTCTTTCATTTTCTTAGTCAATGTTTTTTTGTGAAGTATTAGAAATGTTGTTGATTTTAAAATTGCTATTTACGCCACAACTTTCTTGAAATTTAACATTTTTATGATTTTGGACATTCTTTGACAATGTTACGTGACGAAAAAAAACGTAGTTTTTCAACAAACATTAACATTTCTATCTAATTCACTGATTACGAAATAAATAATTACGACATCTAAAAATTATGATAGAATCAATGTTGCAATGTAAGAATATTTTTTACATTCTTCAAGAGATACTTCGTGTCCAAAAATGAAAAGAAAATATGTCAAATTTCAAGTTACATATTGGTTTATATTGTTGCATATGTTTTATATATTGAAATTTAATATCCCAAATTAAAATTGTTGTTGGTTCTAGTGAAATAGTTAAAATTATATTTTTCAAATTACATAAATCAAGAAATATAAAAATAATAATATAATAATTTATCTTGGTAGAATTTTCAGAATTATCATTTCAATTTTAACAATTACACTTTATTTTCTAAATTCATCATTTAGAAAAACAAAAATCGAAACAGATTGTCTTCATTTCTGAAATCAAGTTTCATTTGTTATTGCAACGTCATTTAATCATATTTTCAAATTTCGAAACTTGAAAAAAAGAAAAAAAAATGAACCAAAGGTAGTTACGTGTTTCTGGGAACCTCACGCAGTTCTGAAATTTGTTACCTCGGGGCAGTTACACGTATTCACTTCCTCCCCTGAAACTCTCAAAAGTGATTGAGCAGAGGCTATATTTTTATCGCCTGTTAGATAAACTCGAAACAAAATACTCTGGTTCCATTGACTGAAATTCGAAACCAATGTTTTGTGTCTTTTTTTTAAATTTTTTTTCTCGTTGCTTTCTAAAGGAAGATGCTAAAAGAGGAAAAAATTATGTGGAAGAGTTGCAAGCTCTAACAGCTCGACATATGGAATTCCAGAGCGACGGGGAGAAGAGTGACCAAGATTTGGTGGTAGACGATGCGAGCGAAGGACCCACGAGTCCGGTCGTGAACGGAACCACGTCGCCCCGGGAAAACGGTCACGACAAGTCCGTGCCCTCTATGGGCATGCCGGCCAAAAAAGAATTGGGCCCGCACTCGCCCCGCAGCAGCACGAGCAGCAACCCGAGTACACCGTCCGCAAAGAAAATGGAAGAGCGGGAGAAATCCGCCACGCCGATTTCCAAGCCACAAACCCCGACGACGGGTGCATCCGCGGCTCTTAAGACGAGTGGCCCTAAGATGGCACACCAGGGTCCGCCGCCCCCGGGGTACCCCCACTACCCACCCGGCCCACCACCTCACCACCTACCACCAACTACCGACCACCGACAGCACCCCCACGTTGACATGATGGCGTACAACGGATACGGGCCTTCACGCGTTCCCCCTGGATTGCCCCAGCAACTGTACGATCCGCATGGCGCCATGAGGGTCCCCTCCCTGCCACCAGGAGGAAAACCGTAAGCAACTTTTGTCAGATCTTTTTGCACGACAAGATCTCTCTTTTGTTTCCAAACATTATTTTTCACAAGTTGAGTCGAGTCCCAGAAGTGTCTCAGTCACTGTTTTGTCTGACCTGATTTGAACGACAATTTTAATGAATCAAAATCGAATTTCAACGTCTCGCCAAGCGCGGTAGATTGTCCACAAATAGATGTGCCGATTTTTTGTGTACTTGTTTTTTTTCTTTTTTTCATTTTTTTTTTTTTTCTATTTTTCTTTCCACCTATTCTTTTTTGTTCGTTTTTCTTAAATTGAAACAAGAACTTTCCTTTTTTTGGTTTTGTTTCAAACTCCATGCAAATGTGAAAACACTTAAGCCCAATTTGGGTTTAATTACACGCTAACGGTCTTTTTATTTTTCAGATATTTATATATCTCCTGAATAAAAAAGCCGGAAAAATGAATTTACATCAAGTTCGAGTGCTGAATTAAATACGTGCGCCATAAGTCAAAAGAAATGAAAAAAAGAATAAAAAGAAAGAACCTGTTATTCGTTGACGAAATGTGATAAATTAAGTGCTTGTTTTGTTTTTACGTAGTTGAATTGGTATATTTAAGTTACGTATTGTACAACTTGTGTTTTCGAATTTATCTGTGAACAATCTACGCTAGGGTAGCATGTGATTTGACAGGCATTAATTTATGCGCGCGCTTCAATTTGAGAACTTGCATGGGATCGAGGTATTCGGTGCTTAAGAAATGAGCGAACCCGTGTTTTCAAATTGATGAGCGCGGATCCGCACACCATTATGTTATAGTTTTAATCTAGAATTTTATGACTGATTCAGACTGAGCCATTGTCTCCAAGACAATTATAATTTCAAAACGATCATAAAAAAGGAACTTTTTTGTTTTTCGAAAAAAAAAAAAAAAAAACAATCTCATGCAATTTCAATGAAAAAGTCTCAACAAATTTCATCCCAAACTCATGTACATCTATCATCTTTCAAAATAATCTCTCAGAATTCAGTCATTCAATTTCATTTAATATACAAAAAAATGTTACCGTCAACATTTTTTTGAGACCAATGTGCTGAAATTGCAATTCTTTCATCTTAGATTACTAAAGTGATGTAAAATTGAGCAAACAGAAGAAAAAGTACTTTTTGTTGTAAGTGTAATTGTACATAATTGTTCATTTGTCATTAAATGAATTTTAAGAAATTCAACAAGTAAAAAGATATAAGAAACCAAAACAAAGCATCATTCGTCATTTTCTCTTTTCGACTCATCATCACCTATCATTGCAAGTCAGATCGGCACGATCCTCTTTATTTGAAAGCGCGTCACCATCTTGCTTGCAACGAATCAATCATTGCCGTGCAATCTCCCTGCCACTGTCCAAACCCAGTCTCAGATCAGGTTCAATTAAATATCAGTATCCGAATTCCCTTGTCCCAAAGCGTTCCTCCGAACGTACACACTTCGGGCGTGTAAAATGAATCAATTACTTAGGAGCAGCAATTAACGTCAGCTCCCCGTGACATTTGTCCAACAGCGAACTGTGACACTTCTGACACGAGTGGCCTCCTCTTGTTAATAGCCCCGAAAGCCTCGTGATTACAGGTACCCAAACAATTATGTTTTGCAGAGCATACAGTTACCACGTGTCGGAGAACGGGATAACGCCGGTGCACTTCCAAGCCGAGGTGCTGAACGGACCTGGGATCCCTAGGCACGCGCGTCAGATTAACACACTGAACCACGGCGAAGTAGTCTGTGCCGTCACAATCTCGAACCCGACCAAATATGTCTACACCGGCGGCAAAGGTTGCGTCAAAGTCTGGGACATCAGTCAGAGCCAGAACGGCAGTGCGAAGTCGGTTTCGCAACTCGACTGCCTCAAGCGTGATAATTATATAAGGTCAGTCAAACTGTTGCCAGATGGCCGAACGCTCATTGTCGGTGGCGAAGCCAGCAACCTCAGCATCTGGGACCTGGCGAGTCCGACTCCAAGGATAAAAGCCGAACTGACTTCGTCAGCGCCAGCCTGCTATGCGTTGGCGATCTCACCGGACTCCAAGGTCTGCTTCAGCTGCTGCAGTGATGGTAACATAGCCGTGTGGGACCTCCATAACCAGACTTTGGTGCGCCAGTTCCAAGGACACACGGACGGCGCTTCGTGCATCGACATCTCCGCGGACGGGTCCAAACTCTGGACCGGCGGATTGGACAACACCGTCCGATCTTGGGACCTCAGAGAGGGTCGTCAGCTGCAACAACACGACTTCACGTCGCAGATCTTCTCGCTGGGATATTGTCCGAAGGGCGATTGGCTTGCGGTGGGAATGGAGAATTCCCACGTCGAGGTACTGCATGCCACGAAAAACGACAAGTATCAACTCCACCTTCACGATTCGTGTGTCCTGTCGTTGAGGTTTGCATCCTGCGGCGAATGGTTCGTCTCTACAGGCAAGGATAATTTGCTTAACGCCTGGAGGACGCCCATTGGATTCTCCATTTTCCAGGTTGGTGCACAATTTTGTTTGTTAGACCAAGAAAGTACCAAGGGGATGAAATTGGTTCCTTCAGATTTTCATTTTGGACAAGTTTTTGAAAGATTTTGTAAAGGTCAAAGTTTAGTCAGAGTGATAACTTTTTTATTTGAAAATTATATCGGCTGTGTATAATATTAATTTTATTGATATATAATAATTTTAATATTAATAATAGGCTGTATATTATATTAATTGTCAATCATAAAGGCTGAAAACCATGGAATTAAAAGTGGAACATTATATTTGATATTTTCACAATCAATTCTAATGTGATTTAAACCGAGCAAAACCTTTTGTTGGATCAAGTTGTATTTATACTGGTGTCTAACAAATTATTCCAATGTTAAACGAGTTAACTAAGTAGCTAATTTAAATAACTAATGTTATACAATGTAAGGTATCACGTTGTCCCACTTGGTACTTGTGTTGTAAGTTTTAAACAAATTAGTTGTTTCAGTTGAGAATGTACAAAACGTAAGGAACGGATATAAAAAATGAAGATCGATAGAATTTAATTTGAAAAAGAGGATAAATTTGTGTCCTTGGCAGTCGGTACCATTAATATGTATTGATCTTTTCTACGTTCGACATAAAAGATTTTGTATTGATCACCTAATTAGAGTTCAAAAAGTTCCAGGGAAATAATGTGAAACGGTTGAGATTTAAAAGGCAGACAGTGATGTTGATTGTTCTCGGAAACCATTTTATAATCAAGCACTTTCGCTTCGGTATGCTTAGCGAACAAAAAAAAGGAGAGAAAAAAAAATTGCTACGCTCTAGAATTTAATTTTTAACGATCGCTCTCAGCCGAGAGAAGAAGAGGAAAAAAAGAGTTAAAATCAGTAGCATTAAATTGTTCCAACGTGGATTTGTTGTTTCAGAGAAAAGAGAGTGGACTGAAAAAGATGGGAGGGCGTTTTTTCATTTTTAAAGGCTTTTCTCTGACAAAAGCTTTCAGCTAATATTTATGTTCCTTATGCAAACGAGTTTATGTTTTAGCTTCGCAGTTTGTATATCTTTCTCGTGGATTTGTACACTAATTAAGAGATACACGATTTGTGCAAACGGGCCACGCAGCATATTGCTCTGTACATGTATGCATATGCAATTTCATTCAGTCATAATAGTATTTCACATAATTAAGAACCTCTGGACTGCCTTTCAAATATTATCCCCTCACTATTTCCAATCAATGACTTTAATCATAAGTATTTTTCCATTGCAATTGATGGAAAACAAAATTATCCGATTGTTTTGAAACTCATCAGAACATTTTTGTTTTGTCTTTTTTCAGTCCAAAGAATCGTCGTCTGTGTTAAGCTGCGACATCTCCACCGACGACAAGTTCATCGTTACAGGTTCAGGGGACAAGAAGGCAACAGTCTACGAAGTCATATATTAATAAACGCGCGATACCTCCCGCTAAGAGATCTCAAAGTACATAAGTCTGCTATAATTTTTATAGCCATTAATGTTATCCATTATCATTTATTATTTTTTTTGTCGATAATTCACTATGTTGTTGCCTATTGATGTTGTTGAATTGTTGTTATTACGCTAATAGTATTTGATACGACGATGAAAGGTAGCAAAGAAATAGAGAGAGAATGAGAGCGAGAAAGAGAGAGAGAGAAAAGAAAGACGGGTCAATTTTTTCTTTTCAAAATTGCGAAACTGCTTTGAGCCGGCAATCAAATCAGCCAAGCTTATATTTTTACAACCAGACACTGATCTCTTGACTCTTGCAAAATTTTTGTAACATTAAAAAACCTCCTTGATCATGTCTTTGATTTTTGCTCTTTGCTGCGCGATATAATTGAGAAATTAATTAAATGTTAACGACGGCAAAAGGATTAGCGCGCAGTCAACAACAAAAACAAAACATTCTTGTCGGTTTAAGTTTTGAGCAACAGAATCGTGATGAACCAAAACGCAAACACGTTTGTGACACATTCGATTTGATGTTTGACAGAAGAACCGCTGTGACGTTTCGTGCATTACACGACATGCTGGGATGAATGTTATGTTATTGGAAATAAATGTACGAGCAGGCACGGAATGTGATGTTTCTCATTTTTGTCCCCCTCCTGAGATTCAAGTGGTTTCTTTTTATTGACGATCTGCCGATTTATCGATACGGCACTGAAAACGCTGTGTCAAATGTTTCAATGTTTAAATTCGGATGCATTTTATTCGCCCAGTCTCTTTGCAAGTACGCCAAACATGACATTCCGTGATTGATTATTTATCCATTAGGCGATTTGAATTTACATGAAATAAGGATTATGTAAATTAGGTTGATGATAGATCGACCTTTGTTTGCTCGTTAATTTATAATTAAAACAATACAGTGTATGGGAGAGAGTGAATCGTTCGTCCGTCATACTTGTCTTTTGTTGTAAAACTTTCGCATTAATTGACGTTAGAGTACACGATCGTTGTGTGTAACTGAATGTATATATTTTGTATATAGACTTGCGTATTCGACACGTGTCGTCATATTTTTCTACGTCCCCGCGAGGTGTGTATGACTGGTGAGAACAAAAAGAGCGAACGAGCGGTATCAAGTGAGCTTGGGCACTGTAAATAATGCGATTTGTCGCTAGATTTAAAATACAGCGAAAGCTAATCAATAAAGGAATAAGGAATAAGATGGAATTTAGAATGCACTCATTCACCTAGTCCCTCTGCGATCCCCCAAAAACCTTTTTAGCTTTAAGCCTCCATAATCCCCGGCTTCGATGAAGCAACGCGCGATCAGGAACTCGCCTTTTTTACCACGCATTCCGTTTCTTTTCGTTCTTCGTTTTTTCTTTTTCTTTTTTACTCAACCGAAAAATATTCGACGATAAAATTGATCACGGATTATAAATTTAACTGGAACGAGTCATAATCGGTGTCTAAGAATGAGACAGAAGAAAAAAAAGTTGATCGTTACTTTGGATTAAGTAAATCATACCTATTATTACGCTCGCGACATAAATTATACACGTGACTTGTTGGAAAGTTGAAGTCTGTTTATTTGATTATTATTAATTGTTCACCTTGTGACGGTTGTGATATTTTATTTCTGGCAATCAATGTGTCTTTACACGTCTATATACGTACGACATTTCGCAGTGTCACTTATCGTTGGCTTGTCGGTAATTAAACCTATAATGTCCTCTGCGTATTTTTATCATTCGCAGAATGTCGTGTCCCGATCGAACGTTTTTTCCTTTATTCCCGTATAAATGAACTCGGAATAGCAATCAGCCGCGTGTTAAATTCAATGCTTCTTTTTTGTATCGACGCATTTGCTGTTTTCATAGACGTGTTGCATTTTCAATGTGCTCGGGCAGCTCTATTTTAAGTAATTTCGTGTCGCGAAGGTTCAAGAGTTCTGCGAAACCAAGTAAACAGTGAATAATTTTTAATAATTCCAAGTTGATTAACCGAAATAAAAACAACCGGCGATAAGACGGCCTGGTGTCAGTCGACGCTGACATAATTTCAAGTCCGGGCCTTGAACCGATGACAAAATCATTTACACTCGAATAACATTATGACGACAGATTTGATCGACGAGAGAATGCAGGAACAAAAAGGCATCGTAAAAAATAACCGCGTGAAAATTGGCGACCGTTCATTATTCGTCACCTACGTCGGTCATTTACTACCAAAGTACCAAGTTAACCATCAGTGCAAGAGAGTACGAAAAAAAAAAAAAAGAAACGTCTCACGATAAATTTTTTTTTTACAACGCGATGACGTTCCGCCTGGTATCAGTTCACGGTTCAAAGCTACTTGATTATATCGGCCGACATTATTTTTATCCAACCGAGTTTTATTTTAAATTTTTAATTCTCCATTGACACTGCGAATCATTTTCTACAATGTGTGTTCGTGAAAGAGTGATAAAAATATGAAAGCGTTAAAAAAAAAGAGGTTATCCCGGGGCAATCAAATTTTAATGTATCCCGACATTTGTTATGCGAGAATTTGAATAACAATGACATCAGAGCTCCGGATTAGTGATAATCGCTGAAAAGGGTCACTCTCGAGTTGGCAAAATCGTCTCGAGTTTCTGGACCAGCCAGTTGATTAGCACCTGAAAATCAGCCATCGAAATTCGGGATGATATTTATCGTCGGCGCATTATACACCGAGGGGGCGAATATCACGTCGGCTACAAAATGGTCTGGCATTACGCGATTGTTCGCGGCGCGTTCCTCGAAGCAGCACAAAAGAAGCGCTTGATTTTGCCAAGTGCTCTCTCGCGGCGTTATATAATAAGCGATGCTGTGTGTGCACATGGCTCTCTCGCCCATTCAATGGGAAGGTTCATCCACGTAATGTTATTATAATGGTGGCGCACGTTTTGTATATGCGACTGGCTGTGCCACGCCACGCTGCCACGTATTTGCATGGTAATGATATGTGGGGAGCGTTAACAAAGAGGGCCACAGATGAGCCTCGTGATGCAGACAGAGAGAGCTCGCTGATATACTTCATAATGCCATGTCTCGAATATCTCATCGGCCCCGATGTGCATTGGTTATTATCTCTAATTCACAGACGAAACCTTGTCCGCCCACCCCCTCCAGTTACCGCCATTGCTCGGGCTCATTCATTAATTTATTCATTTGTTTATTATTACACGCCAAGTTCCCCAAATGGAGGGTTCCCCATTGTTCGCAAGATACACTCGGTACGCTGCCCAGTTTCGCATGGCACAAATTAAACGAGAGTGCATCCAGAGTTAAAAGCGAAACGGTAACTGCTGCTACACAATTACTCGCACTTAATATTGTAATTGCATTTTGACTGGTTGTTCAATTGTGATCAAGTCTATTCTTTTGACGTGTTGCTTCTGAGGGTGTAAATAAAAAATAAATAACAATTCAGATTTGGAATAGGATTAATGAGGATGTGAAATTTTAATTCTGATTGAAATAGAGAAGAATTGGGTAAGTGGGACAGTCGGGTCACTGTGACGATTAATTTTATAAAAACAATAGGTGTGATTGTGGTAGTTTGAAAATGTTGAAAAATGCCTACGAAATGCATTTTATATCATGTTTTTTTTAAACGTAGATATGGTCGGTGGAATAAATAGTTGTTTCATTGAAAAAAATAATGAATAAACAACGAAAATGAATTTATATAATTTCATTAAAATGGAAAAAAAAGTTGAACTTAAAACTGTTTGATTTCTATTTGCTTCAATAATAATATGTATTAATATAACTTTCATTGACTAGTAAAAAAGTACGTAAAAATGAAGTCTATTTTTATAAAAAAAAGTTCAACAAATATGTACTTTTATCTTTTTTTTCTATAATGGGAACACTTTTAGATAATTACATTTCAATTTCTTGTTTTAATATTTTATTATTTTTTTAATTGAGTGCACTTTGGAAGTGCATAAGATAATGACAGTTGGGCAATTAAATATTACATCAAGTGTACCATAAGTTTTTTTGTTCGAACCTCGAGTTACATATAGGTTTCAACATGAAATATTCATCTTGCTTAAAATATTCTGAAAACATGTCTGCTCTTGTTAGTTCGCAAAGTTTTTGCGTTGTTGAATATTTGGCGTGTATTAAAAAATCCAAGCGATTGATTTGGCCAAAGTACAAGAATAACATTCGTTCGTCATACAGAAAAATGAGATTTATACATTTTTTGGGGCATTATTGATAACACGCGAGCAAATATTCATACCTCCGTCAAATAAATAAATCATATTTGAGGAGAAAATTAAATTAAAATTGGTTCAATTATTCATTGAACATTCTGTTTTACTTTCATAAATAGAATAAATAAATTGGTCTCAATTTTTATAAGTAAAAAAAAAAGCTCCATTTGTGGATATACTTTTTTTTCATTTTATCGCATAAAAAATCATTTCTTATACAAACAACAGTTTGTAACAATGGAAGAGCAGAATGTAAAATGTAAACCATCCTTTCAGAGTTTCAGAGATTTATCTAGTATCAAATTATTTTGTTTGTAATAAAATCAACGTAATAACTGAAAGTTAATATTTGATTGATGGTTTTCATTTGATTTATTTTTCATCAACGGCACAAATGCAAAGCCCCTTCCATCAGGCTCGGCTCTGACTTAAAATAATCAACTTATCAATTTGCATTCTCACGAGGAAATGATAATTAACATTCCGGCAGCATGATAGCAGCCAGACGTTGCGATTTTAATACAAAAGACTCTTATCCATAACAAAAGCGCAACACTTGCGAACACCTGTAATTTGCTGCACTTATTTTGTAATCTGTCGGTTTCCATGGCAACAAATACGAGTCGCAGAATCAAAATAAAATGAAATGCAAAAGCGAGCTGGGGAAAAATTGAAGTGAAAAGAGAGAACAAGTTTTTTCCTGTCCTGTCTACCTTTTTATTTGAAGTAGATAAATATGTGTGCGGTAAAGCGCTAATTTTCTCTTTGTCCCTTGTTTCGGAGCGGACCGTGTGCATCGCTCGGAGGACGCATAAACGCAGCAAATTAACAGGCACGCAAATGAGCGAGTTCACGCGCACATTCGTGTTCCCTCGGCTCTTCGCAATTGGACACTAATAAACGCGAGTATGCCCTCCGAATGTCTGCAAACATGAACGCGATTGTTAACCCACGCACGACGCGTGTGCCGTCGCACATACAAATTGTACACATTGAATTATTCATGTTGCACAGTTTTTACATTGCAAATTCTTTTTTTTTCTCTCTTTCTCGGTACACCGTGATTTTTATAATTTCCTTTATTTGATTTAGTCGCCGGAGTTATAAAATTGATGTGTTAGCATGTCGTCGATGGTGTCCTAACAAATGTACAAGTGAACCGTTTAAAATATTTCGATTATCCAATTTTTATTTAAAAAATTTTTTAATAAATTGAAAACTGATAAAAAAATTGGGGAAAAAAATTGAAAGGGAAAAACATTTTTGTATTGAATTTTGCGAAAATTAACAAAATAATAAACAATATTAAAACTCAAACAATCTGCAAAACGTTTGGCATAAAAATTGTTTTATGAGTTGGAATACAGTTATGGTTATAATAAAAGTGCCTTTCTCTTTTTTAATTATTTATCTGGCTGTGTTTGTGACATGCTATAAATTGTAACTATTTTTTGCCAAGATTAGTTTCGCGATAACATTAATCGGGTTATGCTCAGAAGAGGCGTTTCTTGCGATACGCCCTTTTTGCATAAATTTGATCTGAGGCGAATTGCAGTCGTGTCTCGGCTCTATGACAAATCTGTGTAGTTATTGTGATAAATATACCAACGATTACAACAACGCACGAACGGCGCAAAAATTTTTGTCTCATTCTCTTTCCATGCAGCGTGCAATTATAATTTGTAAAACAACTTAATTAATACGGAAAAGAAAAAAAAACAACAGTAAGACATAATAACACATTTTAGCTGTATAATTGTCCACGGAAATGTCCTTAACAATCTGAAAAGGAATATTCTTTCTATAATGATAGATTGTTAATTAAAGTTGTAAAGTTAATTAAAATGCGTCTTATCTGAACAATGAATGAAACTTTATCAATTATGAACAAGAAAATATTTTAAATTTTACGAAAAGAATAAATAAAAAGATTATATTTAGTAACATATATGAATGTCTATAGTAGCATATATAATTATATAGAGTAGTCCATTTATGTGAGATTTAAAAATATATTTCAAAATATATTATACGTATATTTTTATCAACATTAAAAATATATCCGTATATATTCTACTTATAATTATAATTTCTAATTATTTATAAAGCGACAATAACTTTTATGAATAAAATATAAAATAAATATAAATTTTATCGAAAAAATATATTGTATTTATATTTTCGTCCCTGAGGGATGGGAGAATCATATAAATATATGGTAGCATATATGTGACATATAAAAACGTATGTATGTATATTTGTTATATATGTATCTGACATATATGTAACATATTTGTTCTTACATAATGTGATGAGTCATAAAAAAAGTTATTTTGTACAAATAAAACGTATAATTCTAGCAATCTAGAAATAGAAATTGGACAAAGTTGATGTTTCGTTTACGATGGAAGCGAAGCAAAATTGTGGTATTATTATGGGTGCGGTGATAGGTTGTGTGGGGGAATGATAGGGGATGCGGTATTTTGCCATCACACGAATAGCTTGTATTTGCACGATGAGAGGAACGAGCGAGAGAGAAAACTCGAAATGGAACGCGTTGCTTTTCCGACCAGTGGAGATTTCTGTTTTTCCGCGGATTAATAAACGGCTGTCGATCGGTTTATTCGGTGAGTTTACTCGCCCACATGGCTCGAATTTACAAATACCCATTAGGCAACTCTACAGATAGCAGTTTAATAGCACCTCGGCCAAGAATTATTCTGGTTGGTGTAATATTTAGTGCGTTTGCAAATTATCCGCACTCATGCGTAATTTTATATAAATTTCGAATCGCTCTCTCGCATCACAGGACGTCCGACTTTGAATTGTTTAATCAACATTCAACTCCGGATCATCATATCGACTCAGGAAAAAAATCATACGTTTCTTTTACTTTCTCATATCAAAAGTGTACAACATGAAATGTTCAACGAAAGGATGAAAATATTAAAATATCAAATGATGAAAAAACTGCATCCCATTCTGTAACAGGCAAGTATAAAATATTTTCCTACTGTGCAACTTGGCAAAAGATAATTTTCGATCGCGGTTTTAAATTTTGTTAATAATTATTTTTACCGGACAATTTTTGATTATCAAAGAGGATCTAAATAATGATTAATGGAGAACGATGAGAGAGAAAAAAACTATTTCAACAAAACAATATTCATCGAGAAAATAGAACAGAGAGTGCGTTTATCAATTGGTCTAGCGAACTATGAAAAAATTGCTTTTACATATCGGTGGAATATTTTTTTTTGCTCTGAAAAAAATATCAATGACAAAAGGTATTCGCAGATAGTGATCCGCGAGAGCAGTTGGTTTTAGCCCGGTATCAGAAACATTCGAAAATTCTCTTTTGCAATTTCGACGTTATTTTGTTTTTTTGCCCCTACATGCAATCATGGCGTGGAAACCAGTCAAACCCAGTAATGAAATACGCTTGAAAAAATACACACACGCGTATGCTCATTTCACATCAGTGAAAATGTTTCACAAAAACGCTTCATTATTTCGGCCGGGCGTTTCGCGCGGAAAATAATGCATGTGCCCCTTCATTTCGCGGATTAACGTCAAGTATTTAAATGGGTACAATTTTCCGTTCGCGCGCAAATTTCAGCTCCGCTCATACGCGCTTTGCTTTAATTTGCGGTCGTACGATTGCATGCCATGAGCGCGGCGTATCGTCGCTCGGACGAATTTGTTTGAAAAAAAATTATTGATTGCAATTCATTTATCACATTATTCGAGTCGAAGCCCGACTTTTAGAATCGCCGGGCGCGATCGCGGATGCGAATTAAATTTCGCCCCGGCGTAAAAGGCGCGCGTGTATTCGCGCGTAAATTAAATACATTTTGCGCTGACGTTTTTCCCGATTCGACGAAATTGTTTGTTTGATCTGAATATTCCGTGTCGCTGAGCGCGCCGGCAAAAAAGCGAATGTTTATTTGCGTTGTAAATTATCATGATTCGTCGTAAAAAAGAGAAGTAAAAAAAAAGTTAACAGTGTGCGCGCCGGTTGAAAAATGAATGACCTCTTTTGCCGGCTCACTTTTTTTTCCCGGTAATGCGGGTGCAACGTGCGCGATTACAAAATGCAACGCTTTGCGCCGTAACGACGTACAAATTTGTGGTATTGTTCAAGCAGGAAAACGTTTGTAAGAGTCAGCAAAAATAATTAGTATCATCAAATCAAAGAGCACTGCAATTACCGTACATAAGAGATTCGGAAATTTCCGTACCTGGCCTTCTTTTTTTCTTCGCCTGCAGAGCTAATCTGTTTAACATTTTTATTTGCCAAAGAAAACGCATCGTTTTTGAATCGTATAACTTCAAACACTGGGAAATTACAGCTCATGCTTTGATGTTTTCCAGATGTTCCTGGCGTTACGAAATTTGAAAAAAACCATTCAGTCAAATCTTTTTCTTTAAGGTGTTTTAATTTTGTGTTTGAAAATTTTGAAAAGATATATTTTTAAGGTGGGACATGTAATTCAGATGTTTTTGTAACTTTAAATTTTAATTCTATTAATACGAACGCGCCTATAGCTGAATTTTTTTTAAAAAGTTAAGCTGAGATATTTAATTTGGAAATTGGACAAAATGATTTACGAAGAAAAAAATGTTATCAAAATTCACTGAACACATCTAAAATTCCTATAAAATTATTGAAACGTACAGCAAATTTTAATGAATGAGCATGAAAAAATAATATTAATTTAGTATAATTCAGTAATTTTTTTAGATTTTTAAATTTCCAATTGAAAAATAGAATTTGTAAAAATTGTTCTTTGCTTAATTGTTTATGACAATCAAAATTACACACGGTGTCAAATTTTAAATAAATTGTGACTTTGCGGAAAAAAATTGAATCTGCAAATTTGCAAAAAATGATCATAAAAAAACATAGTATTAGGTGATTCATTAACCAAAGATTCATAACACATTATACAATTAGAATGTTAAAATTATTATGATTAATTATCATTCAAAAAACACTATTTTTACTGTACCGACAGTCCCACCTTTAATTGACATCCGGATTTTTCAGATCTCAAGAATACATGGCTTTGTTTATAATTTGACTAAAATCACTTAGTCACGAACCGAGTTTAGTTTATTTTCGTTATCAACCCCTCGTGACAAAATTTCGCGAAAATTTCAAGCTATGTTTCTCGGAATCGTTTCTATTTTTATGGGTGATAAAACGCTCGTTCGGCTCGAAGTAGGGGATAGTATGTGCGACTGCATATCTTTGCAACAGTTCCGCACGAAAATAACCTCGATTATTTGAAATTCAAGCACCGAGACTGTACGCATAACGTTTGCACGGAATGACTCGTTAAATTCCATTGGTAATTTTCTCCACTGTCGTTTGACAACTTTATATTACACACATGTTCTCGCTAGTTGTAATCTTGGTTTCAGTTACCTGCAGAAATGCACGCTTGTTGCAACTCAAGTGTAACACGATTCCTTTTATGTATTTCGAAGCTATACTGAAAACATGATCTCCATTTACATCCCCGGCGTATAAATAAACTCAGAAACATTGCATTGATAAAGTTGATTGTTATTGCAGAATATTCATTGCACAGTAGTCAATCGCAATTTAATATCTCGCGTTTATCACGACTTTACTGGGTATTAAAAACTTTATTCCCAATTTTTATTTCGAATAAAACATGGAAACCTCAGAGTATGAAAAAAAATCGCTATATTTACTTAAACTACTCGTTGATTCCCGCCAGGTTTTATTTTTCACGTTTCACTGTGGAAACTGCGAAACTATTTTGAATTAAACAATTTGATATTATTACAGAATGGAAAAAAAATAACGCACTGGACAGCATTTTTGTTATATACGAAAGCAATTAAACATTTGTTTCGAGAAATGAAACCTTTATTTTGAAATGAAAATGTTTTATCATTATGAATTTATATGAAAAACAAAAATATTTCAATTGAATCTCGCTGAATGTTGTTGCAAAAATTAAGACGAATTAATCGAATTTAAGTTTTTCAGCAAGCTAGTTTGAAAAAAAAACCACTTGGTATCAAAAATGTCAAACAGTGATTAAAATTGTAAATGAAAAGATGAAAATGTTTGGTTTGAATTTCGTTTTCTAAGCCAAAGTTTACAGAAAGTGACAAAAAGTAATTAAAATAAAATTTCATCACAGAGTACAAATTAAAAAAAAATTATGCCCCGACAATTGTTGTTTCATTAAAAACAATGTTGGTACATCAATCGAAAAAAAAAAAATATATTACAATTTCACGTTGCAAAATCAAATGAAAATTAAAATTCAATTTGATTCAAGTTCAATTGAATTGATCGAATTTAAATAAATGTTGAATATTTTCGTGTACTTTGACCCGTGTACCAACATTGTTCGACTTTTTTCATCCAAATATGATAATAAAGCTCGGTTGTAGTTTAAATGGAATTTCAAATGATAGTGATCTCGGTATATGAAATGCAAGCCTTTGATTTGATTTTGGAGTGCATTGTCGCTCTGGTATAGACACAAACTGGGAAGGAGAATGGCCAGTATCATCATCCCTGGGGCTACACGCGTCTTATCAATTAACCTGAAATTAGAGCGATAAGCGCATAACATTGGCTATCGCGCGGTTCACAGGGCTGTGTCTATGGCCTGGCGTAGCATCATTTCACGTATACACACGCGGTCGTAGGCATGAGTGACGGAGCAGCAGTGCGGCGGTTATCCAGATAGCAGATAGTCAGGCCGGCGGTCTCGTTTGCGGTTTGACCACCCTTGTGGTGCGCAACCCTAAACCGCCCCTGACCACGCCACCGCACCATCCGTGGCCGCACTGTACGTGTGCAACGAGTGATAATGTCGTCTTTACGAGCCCAACAATAACCCTTCTCGCTATAACATTCCGCTTTGTCAAGTGTCACTATATCCCTGCGTTCATGATCATGTCAAACGACGCAGACTTTGGGTTTTTCATTTTTCGCGATCGTGCTTTTTGTATTTTTATTTTTTTATTTTTTTCACACATCTGATCTTTCACGAGCACCCCAAAGCGGTGCTCAATTCAATGGGATCATGCCGCTATTCATTTGAACCGAGTTGATGATTCGATAATCAAAACGCTTTCAAACGAATTATTCATGATGTTTTCGCACAAAGAAATGAATCATTCAGAGGTATTTTAACTTTTTCAGGCGCTTCTCGAAAAAAAAGTGCACTTCATTTGAATATTTATTCATGAACACTTTTTCTTCCCACTGTTTGGTTGATTTTTTTTTTATTCTCGAAAATTCTAAACCAAAATCAAAAGTTGAAACATTTTTGAACTTTGATGTATATAGAAAAGAGTTTTGGCAGATTTAGATTCGGTTTCGCATGATTTTTTAAATATATTTTTTCTTTCGGAAGAGGAAAATGAAATATTTGTGAATAACAGGGTGTATAACAAAAATTTTCAAATAAAAATTGCTGGGAAAGTTATTAAAAAATATTGAAACATTTTTGTATAAAGTTTTTTCAAAAAATACTCTTATGATGTAGAATTGGAATTTTATCTTTTTTTATATTTAGTTTTATAAATATTTTTATTCTGGTTTATATTTTATAATTTTTTCGTGCCATTTTTTTAAACTCTGTGCAATGTGACAATTTAAATTGAAGAAAATGCAACACCAAAAATCATTTAATTAAAATTTTTTCAAATAGTCATATAAATTGCCCGTTACATTCTTTTTTAGGTATGGATTAGGTATTGACAAATAAGGGAACGTTTGATATTTGTCTATATAAGTATTTGAAAGTGTTATTGTTAAAGTACTTTGGGTATTACAAATTTGGGAAACGAATATGTAATCATGCTTTTAATTTAGATTCTGAATTACTTATTAGATGAGCTCATTGAATATTTCGGATGTGCTAACCGAATACATTACAGTACATTGTACAGCGAACCATTTAGTAAATTTCAATAAGTCATTTTCGAATTCAGTGGCTTGGAAGCAAAAACGGATAATTCTATCTATTAATTTCCAAAAACTCAGAATGTTTCATTTCTAGGTCATAAACGTAATTTTGCAAACCATTGAACTTTTTTTGAAAAATTATCAAGAATGTGTCTTATCAATTATGGTAAATGGAGTTATCTGTGTTTGCTTCTAAGCCATTGAATGATCGGATTAACTTTGAAAAATAAAAAGAATGGGTTCATTATAATTAATCTGTAAATCTAATAACACAATAACTAATTAAATTGAATTTGTTTTAAGCTACTTATTTCAAAAGTTTATAATTTTTATACTCTGAAATAAGGTCTGGACAGAGGTCAACTAGAGCATTTTCGCACGTCTCTATGAGATCTTATCATTTTTTTCTAAACGTTGAAAATAAAGTTATCTCTATTTGCTTCAAAGCCACTGAATTAAGATAATAATTGTTTTCTTTGAACTTGAAATGATGACTAAGGCACATCTATGTACAAAAATGTGATAAATATATATGAAATATAAATACAAAATTAAAAATTTTATTACAAATAAGGATCGAATTAGAAGATAATTATATATCAGATTATTTGATACACTTTTTAGTATACACAGATAAAAGGCAATTGATAAACTATGATTATCATTTACTTTTTGAATTCAAAAATATCTATATGAATTTCACTGAACCATTTTTTTCACAATTTACAACTAAAAATGTGGTAGTCAATATTTTTTTTGAAATAATTTTTTTATCAAAAGTTATATGAACAGTTCAGTGTCATTTTCTCTGCAAATTTGTGAGCGCGTACAAAATAAATAATTCCAAATATGATCATTTCACTTAGACCAACAATAAATTGTTGTTATTTTTTTTATTAATGTAACATGATTCATAAAAGCACCAACGTATTTGTAATATATCGAACCAAATCAAATGATAACGCTATGCTCAACTGTTTTTACAACTCAAGACTTTTATTAACATGACTTATTTAACAATTCCATAGCTAGGACGAGACTGAGCTTGCATTCATACCATATACAAAACAGAATATCATTTAACTTTCATTTGTTATTATTCAAAATGTTCCAGTATTTGTCACAACATTTATTGAGCTGGAATGACATCAGATATCAGATAAACATATAGAACAAGAGACAAAAGACAGTAACAGAGTTGATGTTAGAGCAAGATACAAAATTCAAATATTTAAGTTTTACATCAACAGTTTTTAGCATCAAGCGAAATAAAATAAAAAGGCAGATAATATCTAAGTGGTTCTAGAGTGGTTGAACCGTGAAAGACAGTGACTTTGCGGTATCAGCAGCTGGTACTCCAGGACAGCGTTTCTGAAACAGATTTGAATGAGAAATTAGCATGTAAGTATCACTTACTTTTGATGGATGGTAGTTACTTCGAATTAAGTCAGCGTATTATTCATGATAAAAAAAAATAAAAATAAGAAAAGTCAAAACGTTTCATCCTCACCATCCCGTACTTTCAAAGGTTCCAAAAAAAGGATCCCAAAATGGATAGATCGAATGCGGATAAATTTTTCATGCTTCAGCAAGTTAATTATCCCCGTAGGTTCTTCGCAACACGTTTAACCAAATTTTCTGCATTCAAACGTTGGTACATTAGGACGAGAACGATCAAGGAGAAGACGGTAAAAGAGAAAAAGCAAAAAAAAAAAAAAAATTGGTTCGTGTAGGTCGCTCATTAAACAAAGCCAAAGTCTTCGGAGTCACGAAAAGTCTCTCGTAGAAGAGTTTCTTGTTGGATTGGGATTCGAAGGGGTTCGAAGCGGTTTCGAATGAAGTGGTTGGCCGTTGGACAAAACGACGACGACAAAAAGCGTTCCAATATCTGTGGATTCGATATCGAAACGGCGTTTCATCTGCTGTCACTTGTGCCGGTTCGAATATATATCTCCGGGTGTATAGTAGCCGGGCTCTTATGTTAGTACGCCAAGTTACAACGGTATACACGAACGCGTGTTCCCGGACAAAGAGTCGTCGTTGGGATCACACGAGTTTGTGCACGAAAAATAAAACGAGTGACGAGAGATGGCGCGCGCGAGCGAGACGGCGAATAAGTTGAAGCGCATACGGTAGTCGCAGATCGCCGGGGCAGACAAGGGCCCGAACGAGCAGAATGGAGGGCATCAGGCGAGCGTGGAATATAAAAGGAACGCCGGAGAGAGAATTCATATCTCGTACGGGGGATCTTGCTGCTGAGAGACTGACGGTTTTCGAGAGATTCGCCACACATGCGCTTTCGCGTGTGTAAATACGTGTGTGTGCGAGAATCGCCGTGTCGAGAGGGATAGAGAGGATGTTAACCAGACAGTCGGGGGAAGGGGTGCGAGTCCGCGCGGATCACCGCGCTCGGCCAATGGCGAGGCCGGGCCGACCAATCAGATCTCTCGGCTCGTTCCGGCATTTCGGTTGCGGAATTTTCGGTAATTCGCCGAATGGCGAGCTTTTGATTTTGCAACCATTGTTGACATCTTGAGAGATCTTTGCAAAAAGTGTTTCGCCCACCCCGTTCTAGATTCCTTTATTCCGACCGTTTTTACAGGATTTGAGTTTGTAAGTCGAGGATCATTTATCCGAGTGGATTTTTGTCCGATTGACATCCCTGATGTTGACAAACAATCATTTTCCTGCCCTAATTGCACGTGGTCTTTGCGACATTTTCTTACATTTTTTATTATTTCAGAGTCTACCGATGGTGTTCTTGGGTTTTTTTCTTCTTTGAAACCACATTTTATTGGAAGGAAATCAGAAGCCGAGGCGAACCACCCACGGTGCCCCCGCAAAGACATCCTTTTGTTTCCGGGACGCAGATGGTGTTATCTAATTCATACAAAAAGAACGAGCGACCTTTGGATCGATTTACGAACGAGGATAGTTGTTTAAACGATTTGCAGGCAAGATAAAGAATGAAAGATTATTGTTCGGACAGAAAAGGCGGTGATTTATTTTTATTTACTTGTATGCCCGTGGTCGCAATGTGATATTCGTTTTGCGATAAGACATGTTCCGTTTATCAAAATAAATAATGCCCGCGCGGCCAAAGTCATTATCACCGAGCGCACAATTAGATGACTCCGATTGTTGACACTCGGTCTTTCCGATCAGTTCCTTTTTGCTCCGAGCGATGCCCAGCCTCATTTATGAATAATCATTGTTTATGAATAATAAGCGTGTCTTTTAGCACAACCACGAGATAATTTTTAATTAGACTGACGCAAAACAACGAGGCTCTTGAGTAATGCATTTTTCGACACCGTTGTGAGGGGCTCCGACAAAAATTTGCCAGACGGTGACGATGAGCGTATTATTTTAAATTCAACATGAAAACATGTGAACAATAGTTTCACAGACAGTTCTAATGACGGTAATGTTAAATTTTTTTGTCTGAATTAGAAGTTAACATCAAAGGAATTATCATTTTAATAATTTTTTTTTTGTGAATTTGTGTTTTACACTTTTGAATTTTTTTGTAATAAAAGTTGTAGAAGCAAAGACAGATTAATTTTTTAATTCCAAAAAATGCAAGATTTGCATGCTTATAGTGACGACATCATTTTTGTGAATACTCAATTATTTTTAATTTTTATACTAATATTTAAAAGACACAATCATTAAAAAATTTAAAGAATTCCCTCACGGATGAAAATATAAACGGTAAAATATATTCCAATTTATTGATGCTTTTTATAACATTTTTATAATTCATATAATGGTATTTATGGAAAAAATATATATCACATATCGTCCTATTGCCAAAAATATATTTATATAGAAAAAAATTTTTTTTTATTGTTTTTAGAATATATTTTCGTCCATGAGAGATTGCTATCTAAATTTCTTAAAAAGTTATCAGTATTTGCTTTAGAGCTACTGATTTGATTAAAAAAAATTTTTAGTGTAAAATATAAAGTTGATTGCAAGTCTCACCTATCAACCATAAGAAATTGGTTTAAAAATATTATTTTTCCCAAGTCGAACAATAAAACTGGAATTTTTTTACAGATTGTAATTAAAACCACATCGTGAATCGATCGGTGAACATAATCAGCGTGAACTTAAACACAGGGAACAAGCCTCTCCTACTTGCATTTTATATTGTGGAATGCATTCACACGCGGTGCATTCATACACGAGGGCATATGGATTTGGATGGTTTGCATTTAGGTAAGCGTGTCTTGGCAGGTGAAAAAGCACACGAGTACACGTGAGCACAAGTTTGGTTCTTTGCAGGCAACGGCATGAAGTGCCGCTTCGTGGGCGCGCTAAGCTGATGGCAAAACTGGAGCGGGAAATGGTCGGGGGGAAAAAAGGCGAGACTCGGAGCGCGCGGCGTTGAGTGCACCATTGTTCGATCTCGTAATAAATTGTATTTGCAACGAGGATTAGACCTGCGGGTGATTACGAGGGTTCGTTCTCTCTGTTTTCGAGCTCCTTTTTTTGCTCCCGCTTTCTCAATTACTTGGTGCGACGGCAGTGACGAAACTGTGGACTGAAGCAGAAAATGCGACAGCTCGACAACCGTGTCAATGAGCTTTTTTTTCACAAAGTACAGAGAGCGTCTTCACGCCGCGCGCGGAAGTCGTTTCGAAACAATGAGAGCGTCATGAACATTGCGTTCCTACATATTTCGCATTGATGCGAGGCATTTTCGCGCGCAGAGCACTTTGAAAGAAGATCGCTTTGTTCTGGATTAAACAAAAAATCGCCCGGATTTATTTATAAGCGAGAGAGGTAAAAGATTTCGCGCGATTTCAATTTATTTCGGGACAAATTTTTTGTTCATGAGAGAGCAAAAAAATTTATAAAAGAATAAGAAGGAAAGCAAATAAAAAAGAAATGAGACAAAACAAAATCTAAAGATTGAAAAGATGGATAAGAATTTGATGTTGTTGAAACCGGATCGCGGAAGCTTCAACGAATTAACGTCACGTATGCAGTGGTCAGCAAAAACATCTATATTGAGTCCGCTGAATGGAAGCTCCAAGAACTCTTTAAGAGGCTCACAAAAGCTGCGTCGGTGTTGTAAAATTGGTTGGAAAAATCTCGTAAATGTTCGTCTCGTTTTTTAACCCGCTATAAAGTCGAAACGACTTGAGCTTTTGTCCTCGTTATATTTTGCCCTTGGCTGTACATCGATGGATCGCGTCTATTTTGGATCGCGAAATCGTCTCATTTTCAAGCACATTTTCCATGAAAAGGTTCCGTCGTCTGAGAAAAGAATGGAATTTTGTATTACGACGCTCGCGATTGCAACGACAAGAAGGGAATCAGGTTGCTTTGGAACGCGAGCGTTTCTTGACTAATCGATCATTGATTTTCAAATCGGATGCCAGGAATATTGTTTGCCTTTCAGCTCAATACAGCGAATAAATTTTTCTTTTTGTTCGCCCAGCTCCTTACAACATGATCGAGGGAATGGTTTTTTGAGTCACTTTTCAAAGCGAGGCAATTCTTACAGGGCGAACTCGATGCAACTTAATTAAAAAGCATCTCGCGGCTAATTTCAAGTGCCGTCGTCACTTGCATGAATAATACGAGCAACACTTAGACTATATTAAGAAAGTTGCGCGCCCATTCATTTTCTTTTCACCCGCGAGAGAGGCTCCACTCGGCGGAATGTCAAAGTAAGCGGTCGTGCGCGCGGTAAAACTTTGACGCAATTCTGTATTTCGAAAACTGGCATCAAATCTTAATACTTTCTCGGCACTCGCGACGGTAATTACTTGCTCGAGTTAAAGTTGGCGATTTTGTCACTCAACTTATCTCATTACTCCTGACGTGGCCACCTCTAACTTGCCAACTTCTTCGTCTTTTTTTTGTTCTTTTTTTTTTTAAATTCCCAACTTCTCTCTGTTGTGAAAAATAAAAGTAAATAAACGCGCATTTTATATTTTGTGTATTCCCTTGTACACTTTTTTTCTGCAGCAAAATCTCTCGCAGGTAGAAACTAAAGTCTGGCGAAAAAGTTGTACTTTTTATCAGCAATATGAAAATTGTTTGTATTCAGCGGAAAATTTACGCTCAACATGGCGAACACTTGTTTGCCGAAAAAAAGTGTACTTTGAGAAATGCTTCGCCGCTTCATTATGTTTTCTTATGTATACAAGAGCGATGCACCGCTCAGAGGCATCGTTTGGTAAAATTGCATTCCACGTAGTAACCTTTACACTGCAGGCTGTAAACGAGTACGAACTTTTTTTCTCGAACTATTACAAGAAATGATCTTCATAAGTGGTATATTTGCGGATGAAAGAAGCAAATTTTTTTAATATCTTCAGGCTCCTCGAGCACCGCGGCTTATATAATGAATGAAAAACTCGAGAGAGCGAGAGCGAGAGATAGCCCCGCGCAAAATAATATTAACGTTTAAATACACGCCTGGAACTCATTTCGGGTGTACGGAATTGTTTGGCTTCACGCGCGGTTAGTCCGGAAACTGTCTTTATTCATTTTTTTCAATTTATTTTCTCAAAATAATTTTCATTATTTAATATACAAGTAAACACGGTTTGCTGGAAAGTTAATTAATCAACATTATAATTTATTTTTATTTTTTATTACGAACAAATATATTCACTATATTTTATATTGTCTAACAAATATCACAAATAGTCCAAATATTTTATATTTTTTCAAAAAAATTTTCAACATATTTTTCATTATTTAATACACAAGTAAAGAGAGTTTGCTGAAAAATTAATTAAATAACATTATAATTTATCTTTATTTTTTATAATAAACAAATAAATTCACTACATTTTTAATCGTCTTTAAAAAATGTCACAAACAGTCGAAATAAATTATATTCTTTGAAAAAAAAAAAAGTTTAAATATAGTGACATTAGAATTTGTATAGATATTTTAAAAGCTCGTTTATAATTGAATTTGTTTATGTTGTAGACAAATCAAGATAAGATTTCAGTTTAATTGGGATGACTCAAAGTGGAAAACATTTCCTGTACAATTATTATTATCAGAGCAAGATGAAGCCAATAGAGGCCAAAACACCCGGGTCGTGAAGTCTCATAATGATTAATCAATATTCAGGAAAATTAACGCGGTTTATCATAAGGTGTACGAAGGATTTCAATATTAGTGCTAATAGCGGTGGTCGATGCTATAATATTGGACAAACTTGTACTTAACCCTAATCTCTCTTGTACGAGCTTTCACGCGTCTGCGAGCCTTCGCCGGACACATGTATATTAACGTGTACGATTACCCGTGTATGTGTGTATAGTTCTGTGTTCGATCTATGCGCTTGTACGCGTCCATGCGAGCTTATACATACACATATATAACACACAATATTCGTGTATAAATAATTACATCGTTTTGAATCAAATATTGAACATCAAAATTTACGTTTATATAAATCAAATGACAAATTAAAACAATAACAGAAACATTATTCTACAAAAAAAACTCCCACATACATTAAATGTCTAATTAAAAAAAAAAATGTTAAACAAATCATGTTCAAGAAATGTTCCAAATTTCATTATACATAAGAAATTATATTGTTATGCAAATATGCTATTCGTCATGTTTTCAGTTGGGTGTGATGTCAAATATTCTTTTCAAAATGGGCCCTTGTGCTAACCGAAATTGCCAGTGTTAAAAAATTATTGATCCCGAACTGTAACTTCCATTGGAATGTAAATGATAAATAAGTTCGATTGGCAATTCAAACTTTTACATTTGGGCAAATTGCAAATTGCCAACAAGAGTCGAAATCTTAAGCAGTTCTGGGATCTTGAAAGCCCAACGTTGTACGACTTTCAACTGCAAGTTGGAATACCGTCATTGTCGATCGTTGATGTTATGCGGTTAATTGTTGAAGTTGGAGGATCGTCGAATCGAATGTCCTGCTATGAAAGCGAGGTGGCCATTTCGAGTTTAGTGCGGTTCTCTCGCTGTCACTATTTCGTTGTTACGAGAGTACATGATGCGGGTTGTGTACACATTTTTGCACAGTTGTGTGCGAGTTTGAGTGAGATGATGTACGCACATATATGAGACTGACTAAGGCACTGTTGCCGGTCAACTGACCAACTATAACTGTCAACACTTATGAAAGCCAATTTGGTTAACACCGAGATTAACACTCAGGGTCGACGCAACGGTTTTTTTCTGGCGAAAAAAATTTTTTCATTTTGTATTTACAGTTTCTCGAAAAAAAAATTTGTCAATACGTATGTACATATATGGAACCATATATGGTCTGATGTTGAAGTAAAACGTTGTTTCTTTGATAAAAAAAAGGATTAAAAAATATCATCGATGAAATACCAAATGTGATTCCATTTTGGAAAATTGGTCCATTCAAAGGGCAAAAAATTCAAGAGATTAGGTTTCATTTGTGACGCTGCTTCATAACAAAGTGAAATGCAGTTTATTTTAAATTGTATTACTCCGTCCAGCGCTCAACAGAAATCTGTTGGGAAATTGAGATTAATCTAATTACACGTTTTTGTAAAACGCTCTCGAACGAAAAATTGCACCGAAAATTAAAGCGAATTTTACAAATCAGTGATTTCATTTGTTAGTTCGTGTTCGTTTAAACAGAGACGGTCGTTATAATTGATGACACTTTTCACTATTTTCGTTTCGAATGTTTTTCACAGTTCGGCTCAAATTTAGCAACACAAATAGTATCATCGCAACCCAAACAATGAAACTGAGTAAAACTTTATTTACTTTTCAAATTAAAAATTTATTTTCAATCACATTTTCAAGAACGTCACTGTCATTTTTAGAATCCTTTTTTTTAACACTTGTTAATATTTTTTTCACGTCCTTGTATTTTTATGTTATTTTTTGTATTTTTTAATTTATATTCCTACGTCATAAAAGTCATTTGAGTAATAATTCATTAAAATCGTCAATAAAAAGGATTTTTTTTCTGTCTGTCTGAGCCTATCTTCGTAGCTGTAAACTTGTATATTATTGTACCAACAGAGTTTATTTTTTGTACAATTACTAGGCTAGCGAAAACTCATAAATTTCAAGCTGATGCTTTTTCAGATGTAAAAATTTTTATCTCCAGGCAATTCGAGACAGTTAACTTTAAACGCCAGAGTGGAGGATATGTAGGGCGACAAGAACAAGCAAGTATCGTGTTAATTTTTCGTGTTAATCCGGTACCCCTGGAGTGCCGATGATTTAAAACAGGCAGCGAACGGATCTAAAGGTTGCCCTTGGGCCTGGCGGGCCCGCTCTTGTAATTTACGAGGATTTCCTTCCAGTGCCTTAGAAAGCTACATTGAGCTCGTTTGAATTTATATAAATATTAATTCAAATTTAAATTAATATCAACAATAACCCGATTTTGAATCATAAAAAATAAAGTCGCATTTAAATTAATATAATTAACGATCTAAAATTCAAATTTCACCCAAGGTACTGAAATTCCAAGTATATGTTAGTTTCCAGTTTTATTTTCGTTTGGAATTATTTGCAAATCATCGAACTGTTCACTTTTAATTTTGTCCATTCTAATTGTTCTATTTTTATGTTCACAGGTTTTGTTCGTTTGTCGATAAATGAGTCTGAAAATATATTGATAGCGCTGGATCGATTTGAAAATTAATCCATCTTGTCTTCTCAGGATTCTCGGATCGTTGGTGGAAAAACATTAGTGGGATCAATTAACGCTTGAACAAAAACATGCTCCTGAAGCGTGGACGATATTTTAATGAATCGATGTGCCCGATAATTCAATTTATCTTGAACAGTTGCAGTTCTCTCTCTATCGCCATCTTCGTCTCCGGATCGCCTGTTTGGCTGTGAAAGATGTGCTTTTGAGAGACGAACTTAATGTTCGCTGATCGACTCATTGCTCCGGATTTCTGAATCTGGTTACACTTTTTTGTCGAGGGAAAAAGACGGTTTAAGAGTGACGTAAGTACGGCATACAAAAGTCACTTTTAATTGACTTCATTTTTAGCAAAAGTTGTGAAATGAAAAATACATAACGACGTCTTCAATT